>JARQAB010000083.1:0-142814 GCA_036172955.1 Meloidogyne arenaria
AGTGACCTGTGGAGGGGCCCGGGGGTCATTAGAGTCGGTTCAGTAGTTGTAGACGGCTGGCAGGAGCTGTTGAAGTTGTAGAAGGACCGTTGAAGTGCGGGAAGGGGGGGTTCTAATCAAATCAAGGTCTAAGTGCCCTACTGTCTACACCTATTGAATAACAACCCGTGCCTTTGGATATAACTCGGAGGTATGAAAGCCTGAACCTATGGAGAGATATTTTTTGAAATGGGGGGGTCGGTCAGTTCAGTGCCGGATTTTCAGTGCGGGTTATTTTCGGGACAAATTGGGGAGTGATATTTTGTCTGTGGGACAAATTGGGGAGTGACGTTTTGTCCGGGGCTTTTGGGGAGTGACGTTTTGTCCGGGGCGAATTGGGGAGTGACGTTTTGTCCGGGGCCTTTTGGGGAGTGACGTTTTGTACTGGTCAATTTTGGGAGTGACGTTGTGTCCGGGGCTATTTGGGGAGTGACGTTTTGTCCGGGGCATTTTGGGTTGTGACGTTTTGTCCGGGGCATTTTGGGGAGTGACGTTTTGTCCGGGGCAATTTGGGGAGTGACGTTTTGTCCGGGGCATTTTGGGGAGTGACATTTGGGTCAGACTTGGGATTGGTGGAAGACAGGGGTCTTATAAAATAGGTGTGGACAGTAGAGTACCTTGTGGACCCGGGGTGCCTTAAAGTACCGTGGAGGGGCCCGGGGGTCATTAGAGTCGGTTCAGTAGTTGTAGACGGCTGGCAGGAGCTGTTGAAGTTGTAGAAGGACCGTTGAAGTGCGGGAAGGGGGGGTTCTAATCAAATCTAAGGTCTAAGTGCCCTACTGTCTACACCTATTGAATAACAACCCGTGCCTTTGGATATAACTCGGAGGTATGAAAGCCTGAACCTATGGAGAGATATTTTTTGAAATGGGGGGTCGGTCAGTTCAGTGCCGGATTTTCAGTGCGGGTTATTTTCGGGACAAATTGGGGAGTGATATTTTGTCTGTGGGACAAATTGGGGAGTGACGTTTTGTCCGGGGCATTTTGGGGAGTGACGTTTTGTCCGGGGCGAATTGGGGAGTGACGTTTTGTCCGGGGCGTTTTGGGGAGTGACGTTTTGTCCGGGTCAATTTTGGGAGTGACGTTTTGTCCGGGGCGAATTGGGGAGTGACGTTTTGTCCGGGGCATTTTGGGAAGTGACGTTTTGTCCGGGCATTTTGGGAAGTGACGTTTTGTCCGGGGCATTTTGGGGAGTGACGTTTTGTCCGGGGCATTTTGGGGAGTGACATTTGGGTCAGACTTGGGATTGGTGGAAGACAGGGGTCTTATAAAATAGGTGTGGACAGTAGAGTACCTTGTTGGACCCGGGGGTGCATTAAAGTACCGTGGAGGGGCCCGGGGGTCATTAGAGTCGGTTCAGTAGTTGTAGACGGCTGGCAGGAGCTGTTGAAGTTGTAGAAGGACCGTTGAAGTGCGGGAAGGGGGGGGTTCTAATCAAATCTAAGGTCTAAGTGCCCTACTGTCTACACCTATTGAATAACAACCCGTGCCTTTGGATATAACTCGGAGGTATGAAAGCCTGAACCTATGGAGAGATATTTTTTGAAAAGGGGGGTCGGTCAGTTCAGTGCCGGATTTTCAGTGCGGGTTATTTTCGGGACAAATTGGGGAGTGATATTTTGTCTGTGGGACAAATTGGGGAGTGACGTTTTGTCCGGGGCATTTTGGGGAGTGACGTTTTGTCCGGGGCGAATTGGGGAGTGACGTTTTGTCCGGGGCGTTTTGGGGAGTGACGTTTGTCCGGGTCAATTTTGGGAGTGACGTTTTGTCCGGGGCGAATTGGGGAGTGACGTTTTGTCCGGGGCATTTTGGGAAGTGACGTTTTGTCCGGGGCATTTTGGGAAGTGACGTTTTGTCCGGGGCAATTTGGGGAGTGACGTTTTGTCCGGGGCATTTTGGGGAGTGACATTTGGGTCAGACTTGGGATTGGTGGAAGACAGGGGTCTTATAAAATAGGTGTGGACAGTAGAGTACCTTGTTGGACCCGGGGGTGCATTAAAGTACCGTGGAGGGGCCCGGGGGTCATTAGAGTCGGTTCAGTAGTTGTAGACGGCTGGCAGGAGCTGTTGAAGTTGTAGAAGGACCGTTGAAGTGCGGGAAGGGGGGGTTCTAATCAAATCTAAGGTCTAAGTGCCCTACTGTCTACACCTATTGAATAACAACCCGTGCCTTTGGATATAACTCGGAGGTATGAAAGCCTGAACCTATGGAGAGATATTTTTTGAAATGGGGGGGTCGGTCAGTTCAGTGCCGGATTTTCAGTGCGGGTTATTTTCGGGACAAATTGGGGAGTGATATTTTGTCTGTGGGACAAATTGGGGAGTGACGTTTTGTCCGGGGCATTTTGGGGAGTGACGTTTTGTCCGGGGCGAATTGGGGAGTGACGTTTTGTCCGGGGCGTTTTGGGGAGTGACGTTTTGTCCGGGTCAATTTTGGGAGTGACGTTTTGTCCGGGGCGAATTGGGGAGTGACGTTTTGTCCGGGGCATTTTGGGTAGTGACGTTTTGTCCGGGGCATTTTGGGGAGTGACGTTTTGTCCGGGGCATTTTGGGGAGTGACGTTTTGTCCGGGGCATTTTGGGGAGTGACATTTGGGTCAGACTTGGGATTGGTGGAAGACAGGGGTCTTATAAAATAGGTGTGGACAGTAGAGTACCTTGTTGGACCCGGGGGTGCATTAAAGTACCGTGGAGGGGCCCGGGGGTCATTAGAGTCGGTTCAGTAGTTGTAGACGGCTGGCAGGAGCTGTTGAAGTTGTAGAAGGACCGTTGAAGTGCGGGAAGGGGGGGTTCTAATCAAATCTAAGGTCTAAGTGCCCTACTGTCTACACCTATTGAATAACAACCCGTGCCTTTGGATATAACTCGGAGGTATGAAAGCCTGAACCTATGGAGAGATATTTTTTGAAATGGGGGGGTCGGTCAGTTCAGTGCCGGATTTTCAGTGCGGGTTATTTTCGGGACAAATTGGGGAGTGATATTTTGTCTGTGGGACAAATTGGGGAGTGACGTTTTGTCCGGGGCATTTTGGGGAGTGACGTTTTGTCCGGGGCGAATTGGGGAGTGACGTTTTGTCCGGGGCGTTTTGGGGAGTGACGTTTTGTCCGGGTCAATTTTGGGAGTGACGTTTTGTCCGGGGCGAATTGGGGAGTGACGTTTTGTCCGGGGCATTTTGGGAAGTGACGTTTTGTCCGGGGCATTTTGGGAAGTGACGTTTTGTCCGGGGCAATTTGGGGAGTGACGTTTTGTCCGGGGCATTTTGGGGAGTGACATTTGGGTCAGACTTGGGATTGGTGGAAGACAGGGGTCTTATAAAATAGGTGTGGACAGTAGAGTACCTTGTTGGACCCGGGGGTGCATTAAAGTACCGTGGAGGGGCCCGGGGGTCATTAGAGTCGGTTCAGTAGTTGTAGACGGCTGGCAGGAGCTGTTGAAGTTGTAGAAGGACCGTTGAAGTGCGGGAAGGGGGGGTTCTAATCAAATCTAAGGTCTAAGTGCCCTACTGTCTACACCTATTGAATAACAACCCGTGCCTTTGGATATAACTCGGAGGTATGAAAGCCTGAACCTATGGAGAGATATTTTTTGAAATGGGGGGGTCGGTCAGTTCAGTGCCGGATTTTCAGTGCGGGTTATTTTCGGGACAAATTGGGGAGTGATATTTTGTCTGTGGGACAAATTGGGGAGTGACGTTTTGTCCGGGGCATTTTGGGGAGTGACGTTTTGTCCGGGGCGAATTGGGGAGTGACGTTTTGTCCGGGGCGTTTTGGGGAGTGACGTTTTGTCCGGGTCAATTTTGGGAGTGACGTTTTGTCCGGGGCGAATTGGGGAGTGACGTTTTGTCCGGGGCATTTTGGGAAGTGACGTTTTGTCCGGGGCATTTTGGGAAGTGACGTTTTGTCCGGGGCAATTTGGGGAGTGACGTTTTGTCCGGGGCATTTTGGGGAGTGACATTTGGGTCAGACTTGGGATTGGTGGAAGACAGGGGTCTTATAAAATAGGTGTGGACAGTAGAGTACCTTGTTGGACCCGGGGGTGCATTAAAGTACCGTGGAGGGGCCCGGGGGTCATTAGAGTCGGTTCAGTAGTTGTAGACGGCTGGCAGGAGCTGTTGAAGTTGTAGAAGGACCGTTGAAGTGCGGGAAGGGGGGGTTCTAATCAAATCTAAGGTCTAAGTGCCCTACTGTCTACACCTATTGAATAACAACCCGTGCCTTTGGATATAACTCGGAGGTATGAAAGCCTGAACCTATGGAGAGATATTTTTTGAAATGGGGGGGTCGGTCAGTTCAGTGCCGGATTTTCAGTGCGGGTTATTTTCGGGACAAATTGGGGAGTGATATTTTGTCTGTGGGACAAATTGGGGAGTGACGTTTTGTCCGGGGCATTTTGGGGAGTGACGTTTTGTCCGGGGCGAATTGGGGAGTGACGTTTTGTCCGGGGCGTTTTGGGGAGTGACGTTTTGTCCGGGACGAATTGGGGAGTGACGTTTTGTCCGGGGCGAATTGGGGAGTGACGTTTTGTCCGGGGCATTTTGGGAAGTGACGTTTTGTCCGGGGCATTTTGGGAAGTGACGTTTTGTCCGGGGCAATTTGGGGAGTGACGTTTTGTCCGGGGCATTTTGGGGAGTGACATTTGGGTCAGACTTGGGATTGGTGGAAGACAGGGGTCTTATAAAATAGGTGTGGACAGTAGAGTACCTTGTTGGACCCGGGGGTGCATTAAAGTACCGTGGAGGGGCCCGGGGGTCATTAGAGTCGGTTCAGTAGTTGTAGACGGCTGGCAGGAGCTGTTGAAGTTGTAGAAGGACCGTTGAAGTGCGGGAAGGGGGGGTTCTAATCAAATCTAAGGTCTAAGTGCCCTACTGTCTACACCTATTGAATAACAACCCGTGCCTTTGGATATAACTCGGAGGTATGAAAGCCTGAACCTATGGAGAGATATTTTTTGAAATGGGGGGGTCGGTCAGTTCAGTGCCGGATTTTCAGTGCGGGTTATTTTCGGGACAAATTGGGGAGTGATATTTTGTCTGTGGGACAAATTGGGGAGTGACGTTTTGTCCGGGGCATTTTGGGGAGTGACGTTTTGTCCGGGGCGAATTGGGGAGTGACGTTTTGTCCGGGGCGTTTTGGGGAGTGACGTTTTGTCCGGGTCAATTTTGGGAGTGACGTTTTGTCCGGGGCGAATTGGGGAGTGACGTTTTGTCCGGGGCATTTTGGGAAGTGACGTTTTGTCCGGGGCATTTTGGGAAGTGACGTTTTGTCCGGGGCAATTTGGGGAGTGACGTTTTGTCCGGGGCATTTTGGGGAGTGACATTTGGGTCAGACTTGGGATTGGTGGAAGACAGGGGTCTTATAAAATAGGTGTGGACAGTAGAGTACCTTGTTGGACCCGGGGGTGCATTAAAGTACCGTGGAGGGGCCCGGGGGTCATTAGAGTCGGTTCAGTAGTTGTAGACGGCTGGCAGGAGCTGTTGAAGTTGTAGAAGGACCGTTGAAGTGCGGGAAGGGGGGGTTCTAATCAAATCTAAGGTCTAAGTGCCCTACTGTCTACACCTATTGAATAACAACCCGTGCCTTTGGATATAACTCGGAGGTATGAAAGCCTGAACCTATGGAGAGATATTTTTTGAAATGGGGGGGTCGGTCAGTTCAGTGCCGGATTTTCAGTGCGGGTTATTTTCGGGACAAATTGGGGAGTGATATTTTGTCTGTGGGACAAATTGGGGAGTGACGTTTTGTCCGGGGCATTTTGGGGAGTGACGTTTTGTCCGGGGCGAATTGGGGAGTGACGTTTTGTCCGGGGCGTTTTGGGGAGTGACGTTTTGTCCGGGTCAATTTTGGGAGTGACGTTTTGTCCGGGGCGAATTGGGGAGTGACGTTTTGTCCGGGGCATTTTGGGAAGTGACGTTTTGTCCGGGGCATTTTGGGAAGTGACGTTTTGTCCGGGGCAATTTGGGGAGTGACGTTTTGTCCGGGGCATTTTGGGGAGTGACATTTGGGTCAGACTTGGGATTGGTGGAAGACAGGGGTCTTATAAAATAGGTGTGGACAGTAGAGTACCTTGTTGGACCCGGGGGTGCATTAAAGTACCGTGGAGGGGCCCGGGGGTCATTAGAGTCGGTTCAGTAGTTGTAGACGGCTGGCAGGAGCTGTTGAAGTTGTAGAAGGACCGTTGAAGTGCGGGAAGGGGGGGTTCTAATCAAATCTAAGGTCTAAGTGCCCTACTGTCTACACCTATTGAATAACAACCCGTGCCTTTGGATATAACTCGGAGGTATGAAAGCCTGAACCTATGGAGAGATATTTTTTGAAATGGGGGGGTCGGTCAGTTCAGTGCCGGATTTTCAGTGCGGGTTATTTTCGGGACAAATTGGGGAGTGATATTTTGTCTGTGGGACAAATTGGGGAGTGACGTTTTGTCCGGGGCATTTTGGGGAGTGACGTTTTGTCCGGGGCGAATTGGGGAGTGACGTTTTGTCCGGGGCGTTTTGGGGAGTGACGTTTTGTCCGGGTCAATTTTGGGAGTGACGTTTTGTCCGGGGCGAATTGGGGAGTGACGTTTTGTCCGGGGCATTTTGGGAAGTGACGTTTTGTCCGGGGCATTTTGGGAAGTGACGTTTTGTCCGGGGCAATTTGGGGAGTGACGTTTTGTCCGGGGCATTTTGGGGAGTGACATTTGGGTCAGACTTGGGATTGGTGGAAGACAGGGGTCTTATAAAATAGGTGTGGACAGTAGAGTACCTTGTTGGACCCGGGGGTGCATTAAAGTACCGTGGAGGGGCCCGGGGGTCATTAGAGTCGGTTCAGTAGTTGTAGACGGCTGGCAGGAGCTGTTGAAGTTGTAGAAGGACCGTTGAAGTGCGGGAAGGGGGGGTTCTAATCAAATCTAAGGTCTAAGTGCCCTACTGTCTACACCTATTGAATAACAACCCGTGCCTTTGGATATAACTCGGAGGTATGAAAGCCTGAACCTATGGAGAGATATTTTTTGAAATGGGGGGGTCGGTCAGTTCAGTGCCGGATTTTCAGTGCGGGTTATTTTCGGGACAAATTGGGGAGTGATATTTTGTCTGTGGGACAAATTGGGGAGTGACGTTTTGTCCGGGGCATTTTGGGGAGTGACGTTTTGTCCGGGGCGAATTGGGGAGTGACGTTTTGTCCGGGGCGTTTTGGGGAGTGACGTTTTGTCCGGGTCAATTTTGGGAGTGACGTTTTGTCCGGGGCGAATTGGGGAGTGACGTTTTGTCCGGGGCATTTTGGGAAGTGACGTTTTGTCCGGGGCATTTTGGGAAGTGACGTTTTGTCCGGGGCAATTTGGGGAGTGACGTTTTGTCCGGGGCATTTTGGGGAGTGACATTTGGGTCAGACTTGGGATTGGTGGAAGACAGGGGTCTTATAAAATAGGTGTGGACAGTAGAGTACCTTGTTGGACCCGGGGGTGCATTAAAGTACCGTGGAGGGGCCCGGGGGTCATTAGAGTCGGTTCAGTAGTTGTAGACGGCTGGCAGGAGCTGTTGAAGTTGTAGAAGGACCGTTGAAGTGCGGGAAGGGGGGGTTCTAATCAAATCTAAGGTCTAAGTGCCCTACTGTCTACACCTATTGAATAACAACCCGTGCCTTTGGATATAACTCGGAGGTATGAAAGCCTGAACCTATGGAGAGATATTTTTGAAATGGGGGGGTCGGTCAGTTCAGTGCCGGATTTTCAGTGCGGGTTATTTTCGGGACAAATTGGGGAGTGATATTTTGTCTGTGGGACAAATTGGGGAGTGACGTTTTGTCCGGGGCATTTTGGGGAGTGACGTTTTGTCCGGGGCGAATTGGGGAGTGACGTTTTGTCCGGGGCGTTTTGGGGAGTGACGTTTTGTCCGGGTCAATTTTGGGAGTGACGTTTTGTCCGGGGCGAATTGGGGAGTGACGTTTTGTCCGGGGCATTTTGGGAAGTGACGTTTTGTCCGGGGCATTTTGGGAAGTGACGTTTTGTCCGGGGCAATTTGGGGAGTGACGTTTTGTCCGGGGCATTTTGGGGAGTGACATTTGGGTCAGACTTGGGATTGGTGGAAGACAGGGGTCTTATAAAATAGGTGTGGACAGTAGAGTACCTTGTTGGACCCGGGGGTGCATTAAAGTACCGTGGAGGGGCCCGGGGGTCATTAGAGTCGGTTCAGTAGTTGTAGACGGCTGGCAGGAGCTGTTGAAGTTGTAGAAGGACCGTTGAAGTGCGGGAAGGGGGGGTTCTAATCAAATCTAAGGTCTAAGTGCCCTACTGTCTACACCTATTGAATAACAACCCGTGCCTTTGGATATAACTCGGAGGTATGAAAGCCTGAACCTATGGAGAGATATTTTTTGAAATGGGGGGGTCGGTCAGTTCAGTGCCGGATTTTCAGTGCGGGTTATTTTCGGGACAAATTGGGGAGTGATATTTTGTCTGTGGGACAAATTGGGGAGTGACGTTTTGTCCGGGGCATTTTGGGGAGTGACGTTTTGTCCGGGGCGAATTGGGGAGTGACGTTTTGTCCGGGGCGTTTTGGGGAGTGACGTTTTGTCCGGGTCAATTTTGGGAGTGACGTTTTGTCCGGGGCGAATTGGGGAGTGACGTTTTGTCCGGGGCATTTTGGGAAGTGACGTTTTGTCCGGGGCATTTTGGGAAGTGACGTTTTGTCCGGGGCAATTTGGGGAGTGACGTTTTGTCCGGGGCATTTTGGGGAGTGACATTTGGGTCAGACTTGGGATTGGTGGAAGACAGGGGTCTTATAAAATAGGTGTGGACAGTAGAGTACCTTGTTGGACCCGGGGGTGCATTAAAGTACCGTGGAGGGGCCCGGGGGTCATTAGAGTCGGTTCAGTAGTTGTAGACGGCTGGCAGGAGCTGTTGAAGTTGTAGAAGGACCGTTGAAGTGCGGGAAGGGGGGGTTCTAATCAAATCTAAGGTCTAAGTGCCCTACTGTCTACACCTATTGAATAACAACCCGTGCCTTTGGATATAACTCGGAGGTATGAAAGCCTGAACCTATGGAGAGATATTTTTTGAAATGGGGGGGTCGGTCAGTTCAGTGCCGGATTTTCAGTGCGGGTTATTTTCGGGACAAATTGGGGAGTGATATTTTGTCTGTGGGACAAATTGGGGAGTGACGTTTTGTCCGGGGCATTTTGGGGAGTGACGTTTTGTCCGGGGCGAATTGGGGAGTGACGTTTTGTCCGGGGCGTTTTGGGGAGTGACGTTTTGTCCGGGTCAATTTTGGGAGTGACGTTTTGTCCGGGGCGAATTGGGGAGTGACGTTTTGTCCGGGGCATTTTGGGAAGTGACGTTTTGTCCGGGGCATTTTGGGAAGTGACGTTTTGTCCGGGGCAATTTGGGGAGTGACGTTTTGTCCGGGGCATTTTGGGGAGTGACATTTGGGTCAGACTTGGGATTGGTGGAAGACAGGGGTCTTATAAAATAGGTGTGGACAGTAGAGTACCTTGTTGGACCCGGGGGTGCATTAAAGTACCGTGGAGGGGCCCGGGGGTCATTAGAGTCGGTTCAGTAGTTGTAGACGGCTGGCAGGAGCTGTTGAAGTTGTAGAAGGACCGTTGAAGTGCGGGAAGGGGGGGTTCTAATCAAATCTAAGGTCTAAGTGCCCTACTGTCTACACCTATTGAATAACAACCCGTGCCTTTGGATATAACTCGGAGGTATGAAAGCCTGAACCTATGGAGAGATATTTTTTGAAATGGGGGGGTCGGTCAGTTCAGTGCCGGATTTTCAGTGCGGGTTATTTTCGGGACAAATTGGGGAGTGATATTTTGTCTGTGGGACAAATTGGGGAGTGACGTTTTGTCCGGGGCATTTTGGGGAGTGACGTTTTGTCCGGGGCGAATTGGGGAGTGACGTTTTGTCCGGGGCGTTTTGGGGAGTGACGTTTTGTCCGGGTCAATTTTGGGAGTGACGTTTTGTCCGGGGCGAATTGGGGAGTGACGTTTTGTCCGGGGCATTTTGGGAAGTGACGTTTTGTCCGGGGCATTTTGGGAAGTGACGTTTTGTCCGGGGCAATTTGGGGAGTGACGTTTTGTCCGGGGCATTTTGGGGAGTGACATTTGGGTCAGACTTGGGATTGGTGGAAGACAGGGGTCTTATAAAATAGGTGTGGACAGTAGAGTACCTTGTTGGACCCGGGGGTGCATTAAAGTACCGTGGAGGGGCCCGGGGGTCATTAGAGTCGGTTCAGTAGTTGTAGACGGCTGGCAGGAGCTGTTGAAGTTGTAGAAGGACCGTTGAAGTGCGGGAAGGGGGGGTTCTAATCAAATCTAAGGTCTAAGTGCCCTACTGTCTACACCTATTGAATAACAACCCGTGCCTTTGGATATAACTCGGAGGTATGAAAGCCTGAACCTATGGAGAGATATTTTTTGAAATGGGGGGGTCGGTCAGTTCAGTGCCGGATTTTCAGTGCGGGTTATTTTCGGGACAAATTGGGGAGTGATATTTTGTCTGTGGGACAAATTGGGGAGTGACGTTTTGTCCGGGGCATTTTGGGGAGTGACGTTTTGTCCGGGGCGAATTGGGGAGTGACGTTTTGTCCGGGGCGTTTTGGGGAGTGACGTTTTGTCCGGGTCAATTTTGGGAGTGACGTTTTGTCCGGGGCGAATTGGGGAGTGACGTTTTGTCCGGGGCATTTTGGGAAGTGACGTTTTGTCCGGGGCATTTTGGGAAGTGACGTTTTGTCCGGGGCAATTTGGGGAGTGACGTTTTGTCCGGGGCATTTTGGGGAGTGACATTTGGGTCAGACTTGGGATTGGTGGAAGACAGGGGTCTTATAAAATAGGTGTGGACAGTAGAGTACCTTGTTGGACCCGGGGGTGCATTAAAGTACCGTGGAGGGGCCCGGGGGTCATTAGAGTCGGTTCAGTAGTTGTAGACGGCTGGCAGGAGCTGTTGAAGTTGTAGAAGGACCGTTGAAGTGCGGGAAGGGGGGGTTCTAATCAAATCTAAGGTCTAAGTGCCCTACTGTCTACACCTATTGAATAACAACCCGTGCCTTTGGATATAACTCGGAGGTATGAAAGCCTGAACCTATGGAGAGATATTTTTTGAAATGGGGGGGTCGGTCAGTTCAGTGCCGGATTTTCAGTGCGGGTTATTTTCGGGACAAATTGGGGAGTGATATTTTGTCTGTGGGACAAATTGGGGAGTGACGTTTTGTCCGGGGCATTTTGGGGAGTGACGTTTTGTCCGGGGCGAATTGGGGAGTGACGTTTTGTCCGGGGCGTTTTGGGGAGTGACGTTTTGTCCGGGTCAATTTTGGGAGTGACGTTTTGTCCGGGGCGAATTGGGGAGTGACGTTTTGTCCGGGGCATTTTGGGAAGTGACGTTTTGTCCGGGGCATTTTGGGAAGTGACGTTTTGTCCGGGGCAATTTGGGGAGTGACGTTTTGTCCGGGGCATTTTGGGGAGTGACATTTGGGTCAGACTTGGGATTGGTGGAAGACAGGGGTCTTATAAAATAGGTGTGGACAGTAGAGTACCTTGTTGGACCCGGGGGTGCATTAAAGTACCGTGGAGGGGCCCGGGGGTCATTAGAGTCGGTTCAGTAGTTGTAGACGGCTGGCAGGAGCTGTTGAAGTTGTAGAAGGACCGTTGAAGTGCGGGAAGGGGGGGTTCTAATCAAATCTAAGGTCTAAGTGCCCTACTGTCTACACCTATTGAATAACAACCCGTGCCTTTGGATATAACTCGGAGGTATGAAAGCCTGAACCTATGGAGAGATATTTTTTGAAATGGGGGGGTCGGTCAGTTCAGTGCCGGATTTTCAGTGCGGGTTATTTTCGGGACAAATTGGGGAGTGATATTTTGTCTGTGGGACAAATTGGGGAGTGACGTTTTGTCCGGGGCATTTTGGGGAGTGACGTTTTGTCCGGGGCGAATTGGGGAGTGACGTTTTGTCCGGGGCGTTTTGGGGAGTGACGTTTTGTCCGGGTCAATTTTGGGAGTGACGTTTTGTCCGGGGCGAATTGGGGAGTGACGTTTTGTCCGGGGCATTTTGGGAAGTGACGTTTTGTCCGGGGCATTTTGGGAAGTGACGTTTTGTCCGGGGCAATTTGGGGAGTGACGTTTTGTCCGGGGCATTTTGGGGAGTGACATTTGGGTCAGACTTGGGATTGGTGGAAGACAGGGGTCTTATAAAATAGGTGTGGACAGTAGAGTACCTTGTTGGACCCGGGGGTGCATTAAAGTACCGTGGAGGGGCCCGGGGGTCATTAGAGTCGGTTCAGTAGTTGTAGACGGCTGGCAGGAGCTGTTGAAGTTGTAGAAGGACCGTTGAAGTGCGGGAAGGGGGGGTTCTAATCAAATCTAAGGTCTAAGTGCCCTACTGTCTACACCTATTGAATAACAACCCGTGCCTTTGGATATAACTCGGAGGTATGAAAGCCTGAACCTATGGAGAGATATTTTTTGAAATGGGGGGGTCGGTCAGTTCAGTGCCGGATTTTCAGTGCGGGTTATTTTCGGGACAAATTGGGGAGTGATATTTTGTCTGTGGGACAAATTGGGGAGTGACGTTTTGTCCGGGGCATTTTGGGGAGTGACGTTTTGTCCGGGGCGAATTGGGGAGTGACGTTTTGTCCGGGGCGTTTTGGGGAGTGACGTTTTGTCCGGGTCAATTTTGGGAGTGACGTTTTGTCCGGGGCGAATTGGGGAGTGACGTTTTGTCCGGGGCATTTTGGGAAGTGACGTTTTGTCCGGGGCATTTTGGGAAGTGACGTTTTGTCCGGGGCAATTTGGGGAGTGACGTTTTGTCCGGGGCATTTTGGGGAGTGACATTTGGGTCAGACTTGGGATTGGTGGAAGACAGGGGTCTTATAAAATAGGTGTGGACAGTAGAGTACCTTGTTGGACCCGGGGGTGCATTAAAGTACCGTGGAGGGGCCCGGGGGTCATTAGAGTCGGTTCAGTAGTTGTAGACGGCTGGCAGGAGCTGTTGAAGTTGTAGAAGGACCGTTGAAGTGCGGGAAGGGGGGGTTCTAATCAAATCTAAGGTCTAAGTGCCCTACTGTCTACACCTATTGAATAACAACCCGTGCCTTTGGATATAACTCGGAGGTATGAAAGCCTGAACCTATGGAGAGATATTTTTTGAAATGGGGGGGTCGGTCAGTTCAGTGCCGGATTTTCAGTGCGGGTTATTTTCGGGACAAATTGGGGAGTGATATTTTGTCTGTGGGACAAATTGGGGAGTGACGTTTTGTCCGGGGCATTTTGGGGAGTGACGTTTTGTCCGGGGCGAATTGGGGAGTGACGTTTTGTCCGGGGCGTTTTGGGGAGTGACGTTTTGTCCGGGTCAATTTTGGGAGTGACGTTTTGTCCGGGGCGAATTGGGGAGTGACGTTTTGTCCGGGGCATTTTGGGAAGTGACGTTTTGTCCGGGGCATTTTGGGAAGTGACGTTTTGTCCGGGGCAATTTGGGGAGTGACGTTTTGTCCGGGGCATTTTGGGGAGTGACATTTGGGTCAGACTTGGGATTGGTGGAAGACAGGGGTCTTATAAAATAGGTGTGGACAGTAGAGTACCTTGTTGGACCCGGGGGTGCATTAAAGTACCGTGGAGGGGCCCGGGGGTCATTAGAGTCGGTTCAGTAGTTGTAGACGGCTGGCAGGAGCTGTTGAAGTTGTAGAAGGACCGTTGAAGTGCGGGAAGGGGGGGTTCTAATCAAATCTAAGGTCTAAGTGCCCTACTGTCTACACCTATTGAATAACAACCCGTGCCTTTGGATATAACTCGGAGGTATGAAAGCCTGAACCTATGGAGAGATATTTTTTGAAATGGGGGGGTCGGTCAGTTCAGTGCCGGATTTTCAGTGCGGGTTATTTTCGGGACAAATTGGGGAGTGATATTTTGTCTGTGGGACAAATTGGGGAGTGACGTTTTGTCCGGGGCATTTTGGGGAGTGACGTTTTGTCCGGGGCGAATTGGGGAGTGACGTTTTGTCCGGGGCGTTTTGGGGAGTGACGTTTTGTCCGGGTCAATTTTGGGAGTGACGTTTTGTCCGGGGCGAATTGGGGAGTGACGTTTTGTCCGGGGCATTTTGGGAAGTGACGTTTTGTCCGGGGCATTTTGGGAAGTGACGTTTTGTCCGGGGCAATTTGGGGAGTGACGTTTTGTCCGGGGCATTTTGGGGAGTGACATTTGGGTCAGACTTGGGATTGGTGGAAGACAGGGGTCTTATAAAATAGGTGTGGACAGTAGAGTACCTTGTTGGACCCGGGGGTGCATTAAAGTACCGTGGAGGGGCCCGGGGGTCATTAGAGTCGGTTCAGTAGTTGTAGACGGCTGGCAGGAGCTGTTGAAGTTGTAGAAGGACCGTTGAAGTGCGGGAAGGGGGGGTTCTAATCAAATCTAAGGTCTAAGTGCCCTACTGTCTACACCTATTGAATAACAACCCGTGCCTTTGGATATAACTCGGAGGTATGAAAGCCTGAACCTATGGAGAGATATTTTTTGAAATGGGGGGGTCGGTCAGTTCAGTGCCGGATTTTCAGTGCGGGTTATTTTCGGGACAAATTGGGGAGTGATATTTTGTCTGTGGGACAAATTGGGGAGTGACGTTTTGTCCGGGGCATTTTGGGGAGTGACGTTTTGTCCGGGGCGAATTGGGGAGTGACGTTTTGTCCGGGGCGTTTTGGGGAGTGACGTTTTGTCCGGGTCAATTTTGGGAGTGACGTTTTGTCCGGGGCGAATTGGGGAGTGACGTTTTGTCCGGGGCATTTTGGGAAGTGACGTTTTGTCCGGGGCATTTTGGGAAGTGACGTTTTGTCCGGGGCAATTTGGGGAGTGACGTTTTGTCCGGGGCATTTTGGGGAGTGACATTTGGGTCAGACTTGGGATTGGTGGAAGACAGGGGTCTTATAAAATAGGTGTGGACAGTAGAGTACCTTGTTGGACCCGTGGTGCATTAAAGAACCGTGGAGGGGCCGGGGGTCATTAGAGTCGGTTCAGTAGTTGTAGACGGCTGGCAGGAGCTGTTGAAGTTGTAGAAGGACCGTTGAAGTGCGGGAAGGGGGGGTTCTAATCAAATCTAAGGTCTAAGTGCCCTACTGTCTACACCTATTGAATAACAACCCGTGCCTTTGGATATAACTCGGAGGTATGAAAGCCTGAACCTATGGAGAGATATTTTTTGAAATGGGGGGGTCGGTCAGTTCAGTGCCGGATTTTCAGTGCGGGTTATTTTCGGGACAAATTGGGGAGTGATATTTTGTCTGTGGGACAAATTGGGGAGTGACGTTTTGTCCGGGGCATTTTGGGGAGTGACGTTTTGTCCGGGGCGAATTGGGGAGTGACGTTTTGTCCGGGGCGTTTTGGGGAGTGACGTTTTGTCCGGGTCAATTTTGGGAGTGACGTTTTGTCCGGGGCGAATTGGGGAGTGACGTTTTGTCCGGGGCATTTTGGGAAGTGACGTTTTGTCCGGGGCATTTTGGGAAGTGACGTTTTGTCCGGGGCAATTTGGGGAGTGACGTTTTGTCCGGGGCATTTTGGGGAGTGACATTTGGGTCAGACTTGGGATTGGTGGAAGACAGGGGTCTTATAAAATAGGTGTGGACAGTAGAGTACCTTGTTGGACCCGGGGGTGCATTAAAGTACCGTGGAGGGGCCCGGGGGTCATTAGAGTCGGTTCAGTAGTTGTAGACGGCTGGCAGGAGCTGTTGAAGTTGTAGAAGGACCGTTGAAGTGCGGGAAGGGGGGGTTCTAATCAAATCTAAGGTCTAAGTGCCCTACTGTCTACACCTATTGAATAACAACCCGTGCCTTTGGATATAACTCGGAGGTATGAAAGCCTGAACCTATGGAGAGATATTTTTTGAAATGGGGGGGTCGGTCAGTTCAGTGCCGGATTTTCAGTGCGGGTTATTTTCGGGACAAATTGGGGAGTGATATTTTGTCTGTGGGACAAATTGGGGAGTGACGTTTTGTCCGGGGCATTTTGGGGAGTGACGTTTTGTCCGGGGCGAATTGGGGAGTGACGTTTTGTCCGGGGCGTTTTGGGGAGTGACGTTTTGTCCGGGTCAATTTTGGGAGTGACGTTTTGTCCGGGGCGAATTGGGGAGTGACGTTTTGTCCGGGGCATTTTGGGAAGTGACGTTTTGTCCGGGGCATTTTGGGAAGTGACGTTTTGTCCGGGGCAATTTGGGGAGTGACGTTTTGTCCGGGGCATTTTGGGGAGTGACATTTGGGTCAGACTTGGGATTGGTGGAAGACAGGGGTCTTATAAAATAGGTGTGGACAGTAGAGTACCTTGTTGGACCCGGGGGTGCATTAAAGTACCGTGGAGGGGCCCGGGGGTCATTAGAGTCGGTTCAGTAGTTGTAGACGGCTGGCAGGAGCTGTTGAAGTTGTAGAAGGACCGTTGAAGTGCGGGAAGGGGGGGTTCTAATCAAATCTAAGGTCTAAGTGCCCTACTGTCTACACCTATTGAATAACAACCCGTGCCTTTGGATATAACTCGGAGGTATGAAAGCCTGAACCTATGGAGAGATATTTTTTGAAATGGGGGGGTCGGTCAGTTCAGTGCCGGATTTTCAGTGCGGGTTATTTTCGGGACAAATTGGGGAGTGATATTTTGTCTGTGGGACAAATTGGGGAGTGACGTTTTGTCCGGGGCATTTTGGGGAGTGACGTTTTGTCCGGGGCGAATTGGGGAGTGACGTTTTGTCCGGGGCGTTTTGGGGAGTGACGTTTTGTCCGGGTCAATTTTGGGAGTGACGTTTTGTCCGGGGCGAATTGGGGAGTGACGTTTTGTCCGGGGCATTTTGGGAAGTGACGTTTTGTCCGGGGCATTTTGGGAAGTGACGTTTTGTCCGGGGCAATTTGGGGAGTGACGTTTTGTCCGGGGCATTTTGGGGAGTGACATTTGGGTCAGACTTGGGATTGGTGGAAGACAGGGGTCTTATAAAATAGGTGTGGACAGTAGAGTACCTTGTTGGACCCGGGGGTGCATTAAAGTACCGTGGAGGGGCCCGGGGGTCATTAGAGTCGGTTCAGTAGTTGTAGACGGCTGGCAGGAGCTGTTGAAGTTGTAGAAGGACCGTTGAAGTGCGGGAAGGGGGGGTTCTAATCAAATCTAAGGTCTAAGTGCCCTACTGTCTACACCTATTGAATAACAACCCGTGCCTTTGGATATAACTCGGAGGTATGAAAGCCTGAACCTATGGAGAGATATTTTTTGAAATGGGGGGGTCGGTCAGTTCAGTGCCGGATTTTCAGTGCGGGTTATTTTCGGGACAAATTGGGGAGTGATATTTTGTCTGTGGGACAAATTGGGGAGTGACGTTTTGTCCGGGGCATTTTGGGGAGTGACGTTTTGTCCGGGGCGAATTGGGGAGTGACGTTTTGTCCGGGGCGTTTTGGGGAGTGACGTTTTGTCCGGGTCAATTTTGGGAGTGACGTTTTGTCCGGGGCGAATTGGGGAGTGACGTTTTGTCCGGGGCATTTTGGGAAGTGACGTTTTGTCCGGGGCATTTTGGGAAGTGACGTTTTGTCCGGGGCAATTTGGGGAGTGACGTTTTGTCCGGGGCATTTTGGGGAGTGACATTTGGGTCAGACTTGGGATTGGTGGAAGACAGGGGTCTTATAAAATAGGTGTGGACAGTAGAGTACCTTGTTGGACCCGGGGGTGCATTAAAGTACCGTGGAGGGGCCCGGGGGTCATTAGAGTCGGTTCAGTAGTTGTAGACGGCTGGCAGGAGCTGTTGAAGTTGTAGAAGGACCGTTGAAGTGCGGGAAGGGGGGGTTCTAATCAAATCTAAGGTCTAAGTGCCCTACTGTCTACACCTATTGAATAACAACCCGTGCCTTTGGATATAACTCGGAGGTATGAAAGCCTGAACCTATGGAGAGATATTTTTTGAAATGGGGGGGTCGGTCAGTTCAGTGCCGGATTTTCAGTGCGGGTTATTTTCGGGACAAATTGGGGAGTGATATTTTGTCTGTGGGACAAATTGGGGAGTGACGTTTTGTCCGGGGCATTTTGGGGAGTGACGTTTTGTCCGGGGCGAATTGGGGAGTGACGTTTTGTCCGGGGCGTTTTGGGGAGTGACGTTTTGTCCGGGTCAATTTTGGGAGTGACGTTTTGTCCGGGGCGAATTGGGGAGTGACGTTTTGTCCGGGGCATTTTGGGAAGTGACGTTTTGTCCGGGGCATTTTGGGAAGTGACGTTTTGTCCGGGGCAATTTGGGGAGTGACGTTTTGTCCGGGGCATTTTGGGGAGTGACATTTGGGTCAGACTTGGGATTGGTGGAAGACAGGGGTCTTATAAAATAGGTGTGGACAGTAGAGTACCTTGTTGGACCCGGGGGTGCATTAAAGTACCGTGGAGGGGCCCGGGGGTCATTAGAGTCGGTTCAGTAGTTGTAGACGGCTGGCAGGAGCTGTTGAAGTTGTAGAAGGACCGTTGAAGTGCGGGAAGGGGGGGTTCTAATCAAATCTAAGGTCTAAGTGCCCTACTGTCTACACCTATTGAATAACAACCCGTGCCTTTGGATATAACTCGGAGGTATGAAAGCCTGAACCTATGGAGAGATATTTTTTGAAATGGGGGGGTCGGTCAGTTCAGTGCCGGATTTTCAGTGCGGGTTATTTTCGGGACAAATTGGGGAGTGATATTTTGTCTGTGGGACAAATTGGGGAGTGACGTTTTGTCCGGGGCATTTTGGGGAGTGACGTTTTGTCCGGGGCGAATTGGGGAGTGACGTTTTGTCCGGGGCGTTTTGGGGAGTGACGTTTTGTCCGGGTCAATTTTGGGAGTGACGTTTTGTCCGGGGCGAATTGGGGAGTGACGTTTTGTCCGGGGCATTTTGGGAAGTGACGTTTTGTCCGGGGCATTTTGGGAAGTGACGTTTTGTCCGGGGCAATTTGGGGAGTGACGTTTTGTCCGGGGCATTTTGGGGAGTGACATTTGGGTCAGACTTGGGATTGGTGGAAGACAGGGGTCTTATAAAATAGGTGTGGACAGTAGAGTACCTTGTTGGACCCGGGGGTGCATTAAAGTACCGTGGAGGGGCCCGGGGGTCATTAGAGTCGGTTCAGTAGTTGTAGACGGCTGGCAGGAGCTGTTGAAGTTGTAGAAGGACCGTTGAAGTGCGGGAAGGGGGGGTTCTAATCAAATCTAAGGTCTAAGTGCCCTACTGTCTACACCTATTGAATAACAACCCGTGCCTTTGGATATAACTCGGAGGTATGAAAGCCTGAACCTATGGAGAGATATTTTTTGAAATGGGGGGGTCGGTCAGTTCAGTGCCGGATTTTCAGTGCGGGTTATTTTCGGGACAAATTGGGGAGTGATATTTTGTCTGTGGGACAAATTGGGGAGTGACGTTTTGTCCGGGGCATTTTGGGGAGTGACGTTTTGTCCGGGGCGAATTGGGGAGTGACGTTTTGTCCGGGGCGTTTTGGGGAGTGACGTTTTGTCCGGGTCAATTTTGGGAGTGACGTTTTGTCCGGGGCGAATTGGGGAGTGACGTTTTGTCCGGGGCATTTTGGGAAGTGACGTTTTGTCCGGGGCATTTTGGGAAGTGACGTTTTGTCCGGGGCAATTTGGGGAGTGACGTTTTGTCCGGGGCATTTTGGGGAGTGACATTTGGGTCAGACTTGGGATTGGTGGAAGACAGGGGTCTTATAAAATAGGTGTGGACAGTAGAGTACCTTGTTGGACCCGGGGGTGCATTAAAGTACCGTGGAGGGGCCCGGGGGTCATTAGAGTCGGTTCAGTAGTTGTAGACGGCTGGCAGGAGCTGTTGAAGTTGTAGAAGGACCGTTGAAGTGCGGGAAGGGGGGGTTCTAATCAAATCTAAGGTCTAAGTGCCCTACTGTCTACACCTATTGAATAACAACCCGTGCCTTTGGATATAACTCGGAGGTATGAAAGCCTGAACCTATGGAGAGATATTTTTTGAAATGGGGGGGTCGGTCAGTTCAGTGCCGGATTTTCAGTGCGGGTTATTTTCGGGACAAATTGGGGAGTGATATTTTGTCTGTGGGACAAATTGGGGAGTGACGTTTTGTCCGGGGCATTTTGGGGAGTGACGTTTTGTCCGGGGCGAATTGGGGAGTGACGTTTTGTCCGGGGCGTTTTGGGGAGTGACGTTTTGTCCGGGTCAATTTTGGGAGTGACGTTTTGTCCGGGGCGAATTGGGGAGTGACGTTTTGTCCGGGGCATTTTGGGAAGTGACGTTTTGTCCGGGGCATTTTGGGAAGTGACGTTTTGTCCGGGGCAATTTGGGGAGTGACGTTTTGTCCGGGGCATTTTGGGGAGTGACATTTGGGTCAGACTTGGGATTGGTGGAAGACAGGGGTCTTATAAAATAGGTGTGGACAGTAGAGTACCTTGTTGGACCCGGGGGTGCATTAAAGTACCGTGGAGGGGCCCGGGGGTCATTAGAGTCGGTTCAGTAGTTGTAGACGGCTGGCAGGAGCTGTTGAAGTTGTAGAAGGACCGTTGAAGTGCGGGAAGGGGGGGTTCTAATCAAATCTAAGGTCTAAGTGCCCTACTGTCTACACCTATTGAATAACAACCCGTGCCTTTGGATATAACTCGGAGGTATGAAAGCCTGAACCTATGGAGAGATATTTTTGAAATGGGGGGGTCGGTCAGTTCAGTGCCGGATTTTCAGTGCGGGTTATTTTCGGGACAAATTGGGGAGTGATATTTTGTCTGTGGGACAAATTGGGGAGTGACGTTTTGTCCGGGGCATTTTGGGGAGTGACGTTTTGTCCGGGGCGAATTGGGGAGTGACGTTTTGTCCGGGGCGTTTTGGGGAGTGACGTTTTGTCCGGGTCAATTTTGGGAGTGACGTTTTGTCCGGGGCGAATTGGGGAGTGACGTTTTGTCCGGGGCATTTTGGGAAGTGACGTTTTGTCCGGGGCATTTTGGGAAGTGACGTTTTGTCCGGGGCAATTTGGGGAGTGACGTTTTGTCCGGGGCATTTTGGGGAGTGACATTTGGGTCAGACTTGGGATTGGTGGAAGACAGGGGTCTTATAAAATAGGTGTGGACAGTAGAGTACCTTGTTGGACCCGGGGGTGCATTAAAGTACCGTGGAGGGGCCCGGGGGTCATTAGAGTCGGTTCAGTAGTTGTAGACGGCTGGCAGGAGCTGTTGAAGTTGTAGAAGGACCGTTGAAGTGCGGGAAGGGGGGGTTCTAATCAAATCTAAGGTCTAAGTGCCCTACTGTCTACACCTATTGAATAACAACCCGTGCCTTTGGATATAACTCGGAGGTATGAAAGCCTGAACCTATGGAGAGATATTTTTTGAAATGGGGGGGTCGGTCAGTTCAGTGCCGGATTTTCAGTGCGGGTTATTTTCGGGACAAATTGGGGAGTGATATTTTGTCTGTGGGACAAATTGGGGAGTGACGTTTTGTCCGGGGCATTTTGGGGAGTGACGTTTTGTCCGGGGCGAATTGGGGAGTGACGTTTTGTCCGGGGCGTTTTGGGGAGTGACGTTTTGTCCGGGTCAATTTTGGGAGTGACGTTTTGTCCGGGGCGAATTGGGGAGTGACGTTTTGTCCGGGGCATTTTGGGAAGTGACGTTTTGTCCGGGGCATTTTGGGAAGTGACGTTTTGTCCGGGGCAATTTGGGGAGTGACGTTTTGTCCGGGGCATTTTGGGGAGTGACATTTGGGTCAGACTTGGGATTGGTGGAAGACAGGGGTCTTATAAAATAGGTGTGGACAGTAGAGTACCTTGTTGGACCCGGGGGTGCATTAAAGTACCGTGGAGGGGCCCGGGGGTCATTAGAGTCGGTTCAGTAGTTGTAGACGGCTGGCAGGAGCTGTTGAAGTTGTAGAAGGACCGTTGAAGTGCGGGAAGGGGGGGTTCTAATCAAATCTAAGGTCTAAGTGCCCTACTGTCTACACCTATTGAATAACAACCCGTGCCTTTGGATATAACTCGGAGGTATGAAAGCCTGAACCTAGTATATGGAATCCATCTGGGTGTTTCATTATAGAAAAAGTTTGAATTGTTAGAGAAAAGAGGTCGTCAAGGTGGATCGCTTTTGGAGTTTAGGTGTCTGAAGCTCTCGGAGCTTGGAAGAGTTGGGTGTTGGGTAAACCCGGGGCCGGGGAGGGGGGACCCCAAACCCATTTTTATTCAACAAAAAAAAAATAATGTGATAAAAATACCACTTGTAAAGAAAATGCCTTCTTGCTTTCTTCTAAACGAATCCGCAAGAATCATTTTTTTACAAGTGGCTTAATTGTGCTTTTCCGTTTTTGCATCTAAGAATTCTGCTGTTTTGATAACATTTTGTGCTTGAAAAAAATAAAACAAAAATATCGACGCAAACGGAAAAGCACTAAAAAATAACAAAAAAATATTTCATTTAAATATCTTTCAGACCTTTAAATGTGGCAGGAGCATCTTTGCCACATTTTTGAGCTTCTCTCATCTTTGTAATTCATCACCAAATTGTTGCAGTCCAAATCTCATTTAGAACACATCGCAATAAAATTTTGTCTTCGTGTAGCTGTTGATGTTTCAGAGCCATCAGATTATATGTACGAGGAGTGTTTGTTGTGAACTTGATCTGAGTGCAGGAGTTGAAGCAGCAGGCATTAATGCATACTTTTCACGTGGAACTTGCTGAAATTTATTAATTAATAAAATCCCCCAAAAATCAAAACATACACTAAAAACTAAATCTTTGGTTTGGGAACTTTTGAGTCGATCCATCTGCTTTCGAAATTGAGAACAACGGACATTGAAGGAACACACTTAAATATAAGGAATTGATTTAGGTGTCTAAAAATTTAAAAAAAAACCTCCAGTTTTATGAATAAGAACAGAATGAGAAGAATCACCACCAAACCATTTAGTGATATCGTCATGGAAATTCTAAAAAAAAATTTTAAGATTTGATATCAAATAAAAAAATACCTTCGCAACGAATGAAATTGTTCGATTCCATCGTCCGATAGATTTTTGAAATGCATTGAAAACAGGAGGGCTCAGTTTTTTCGAATCACCATCATTTGTGGCCGTACATATTTCCATAGCATCAGAATTAGTAACCTCGTGAGTGGAGGACGACTCGATTTGTTGAGAGCCATCATCACCGAAAAGACGATTTTGTAAATCAGCATAAGACAATGGAGGCAGAGAAAAGCTATGATGAGCAGGGAATTTAACACCATGCTCCAATGCAATACGCTAAAAACGAAAAAGGAAATAAAACAAAAATAGAAGTTAAAAAGAAACCCGATGCACAGATCTTGTACGATAAGATGGAGGAAGAGCGAACAATACATCACGTTCCGCTTCAGAATTGAGTAAATAAGGACGAACTGAAAGTGGCAACACATCAGCTGCCGTATATGTGAACGCATTATGTTTAACAGCATCACTAAAAATGTGAAGATAATATAAATAGAATAAACAAAAAAAATAACCTCAGTGTTGAATAAGAAATTGAATTGGAGCGTTTGAAAAAACGACGAAGTTTACTCTTCTTTTGCTCTTCATCCTCGTGTTGTCGTATTTCAGAATTTCCTCTTGTTGCTCGACTAATCTTGACTGGTGGGACAACAGCCTTGGCCTGCAAATATGAAAAAGGTAGGATTCAATGATGAAAGCCAAATCTCTTAGTGCATTAAGTTCAAGCACAGGCAAATCATCGCCTAAAAAGAAATTAGAAAAGTAAAATTTATTTAAAAAATAAAAACCATTTTCTGCCGAAAAGCTTCTTAAAAGCGAAAGAAAATAAGAAATATTTTCTGCCCGAGCAGCATTTTGACTATCAGAATCTCCAGTTGCACCATTTCCATCACCGCCACGTTTTGCTCCCATTGTAACACGTTTAGTTAAAGGCTTCTTCTGTTCAGCTGCTCGATTTCGTTGTGCGGCTGCTGCTAATGTTCATTGTTGGTCATCACGTCGTTCATCAGTTTGATCAGAGACATCAACTTGAGTTAAGTTTAGAAGACGACCCACTGACGAGTTCATTAAACCATTTGAGTAGCGTAGTTGCACTTCCGTTCTTTAAAAAAAAGAGAAATATTTAAAAAAAAAGAAGAGAAAACTAACTTATCCATAATTGAAAAGAACCAATTCCATGTGGGATATAAACATTCGTCAAAAGCATCCTACATTTAAAAAAATATATGAAATATTCAAACAGTAAAAAAGACAAACCTGAAAAACGCCAAAAATCTTTGGATCCAACTCAAGTATATTGGTGACTCCTTTTGACTTATTGCCTTGTTGTTTCCAATTTTCATAAAAAAATAATTGCAAGAGTAATTCGTCAATCAATTTGACAACAGTCTAAAAAAAGTAAGAAAATCAGGAAAAGATTAAAAAGAAAAGATTAAAAGAGAAAACAAACCGAAAAACAAGCAGATAATTGTGTACTTGTATTACTCGTAGAAAAGTCACTATTATCCCCCAAATTTGCTACAACAGTGTTATCAGCAGTGACAACTGATTGAGCAGCTAAAGGTAAGGATGTAGCACCAGAACCCCCCAAAGTCACAGAATCATTGGCAGAAATTGAAGGTGTTGTTGAATTGGCCGTAGTGGAACGAAGGACAGTTGAACGAGGATCATTCGGTCTGAAAAAACTGAATTATATTAATTTGTCTCATCAAAGTCTTACCTCTGGGTAGCAGATGTTCCACTGCCAAACACAGTATTGTTGTTACTACGACCCCAAACATTTTCATCCATAATTACTTCACCCCATCCCTAAGCATAGCGCTCACCAAGAAAGAAATGTTCCTGGATTGTCGAGGAACTGTCCGCATTTTCTTTGTTTTGGTCTTTTTTGTCTTTTGAATTGAAATGTTAAAAATAAAAAAATTTTCTTAATTTAAACCTTCCCCCTTGCGTCTAGCCAAATCACGCGAAATCAAGTATTCGTAGCCATCTCCAGCAGAATAAATGCTGTCGCTATCGAGTAAAGCGGCTGCTGCGGCACCACTTCCATCGGAACGAAGACCAGCATCGAGCAGCGACAGCAACTCTTCGTGAAGATAAGCCTCACTTGTGTCATCCAAATCATCCATTTCATCATCATCGCGAGAAAGTAAGTTGTTCACTGCCTCGTTGACATTTAAATTAGTGCGTTGTAATTCACGGACAATCACATCACGAGATTTGCCTTGTAGGACAACCTAAAAAGACTTTAATAAAGCCAAGAAAAAAGATAGAAACCTGGCATTGCACGATTAAATCTTCTGGAACTGAAGAGGCAGGAATCATTGGTCGAGAACGGTTTCTATCAATCACAACTCCAGTGCGACAAAATCCGTCAGAACGAGTCCCTGGGCGTGTCATCATAATTCGCTACAAATAAACTTAAAATTTCAGAAAAAAAGCAAGGAAATAAACCCTAATTTTGGCTGTCCGATTTGCGGCGTTAGCAGCAGCATTTGCTGAAGCTGACGCTGGATCAGAGGAACCAGCAGTGGTGGTAGCTGGAGCTGTTGATGAACCAGGGCCGGATTCATCTCAAACAAAAAATCGTTTTAAAAATTGAAAGATTAAAAAATACCTTTGTCTGTCGGAGCGGTAGATTCAATAGTGTTGGCAACAATCTCATAACGAAGACGAACGACTCAATGATCCTAAAAATGTATAAATAGATGTGGAGATACTATTTAGGTTATTAGCACTTAGAAAATCATCTGAAATCCGTAACCGAACCGAAGAAATCCGGATTCGAACCGACCTTGAATTTCGGATACCCGGAACCTAACCGAAGACCCGACCCACACCCTACCCCGAACTAAAACCTTGAGAAGGAAGGCAACATAATTATGCCCAGCAGTAACTTGCAGAACATCTTCAGCTGTAATTTTTCGGCTGTACTTTAGTACGTGGGTGCCGGAGTTAATATATAAATGTTATACCATTCGAAAGAGCTAGTCGAGCTGAGTCGAACGCCACCAGTTTTAGCTCTAGGAAAAATTTTTGAACCGAGATACAGTCGATTGAAAATCGAAAAACCATAGGGGGGACCAAGCACTTTTTTGGGGTGAAAAATTCGAAAATGCAAATTATACCTCATTCGAAAGAGCTCATCGAGCTGAGTCGAATGACACCAAAATCAACGAAATCTGACTTGATTTGACAAAGTTATGATCCTTTCTTTTAGCTCCTTACCTATGGCATTTGTGGAGGTTTTTGCTGCTACGGAGGCCCCAAATACGTCCATAGCAAGGGAGATAGGAATAGGTTTATGTTACTAGCCCAGACCCAGCGCCCGTAGACTCCCCGCGAGGCGCGTGCCGCAAAACCCCGCGCGAAGCGCGGGGTTTTGCACAAGCGCCTCGCCGACGCTCCATAGGTTTAGAGTTTTTTGTGTCATAACTTTGTCTCATCTTGTTCAATCACGGTGATTTTGGTGTCATTCGACTCAGATCGTCGAGCTCTTTCGAATGAGGTATTATTTGCATATTTGAATTTTTTGACCCCGAAAATTTTCAAATTTCAGGGGTCTGTAACTCGGCCAAATCAAGTCAGATTTCGTTGATTTTGGTGACATTCGACTCAGCTCGATGAGCTCTTTCGAATGAGGTATAATTTGCATTTTCGAATTTTTCACCCCAAAAAAGTGCTTGGTCCCCCCTATGGTTTTTCGATTTTCAATCGACTGTATCTCGGTTCAAAAATTTTTCCTAGAGCTAAAACTTGTGGCATTCGACTCAGCTCAACTAGCTCTTTCGAATGGTATAACATTTGTATATTAACTCCGGCACCCACGTACTAAAGTGACCCCAATTTTTCGAAGCACTGTACATCCAGGCGAAGAGAGCAATAGCCTTTATTTCGTTTTTCTGCGCATTCTTTAATCCTGAAAATTTCGAAATAAGATGAGTAAAAACAAAATTAACCTTTCAAGCAGAAGATTCTCGTTCCCCGGAAGCGTATGTCCAAATAGGAAAAGTTGTTTGTCTTCAGTCATACAATAATAGTTTATTTTTCGATAAATAAATAATAAATTTCTAAAATAAAAAACGAGAAATATTAAGGCTTTGGCAGGTAAATTTGTCGTTTACGGCCTTTTTCCTAAGTTTTTTGCTTAACACGTCAATACTGGTCGGGCTTTCGTCCTCAAATTTTTTATTGACGACTGTTCATGAATATGCCATAGGGAAGCAGAATGGAACTGAAGAAGGGAGTCTGCATTTTAGAAAAAAATTATGAGGAGGAAAAGGGTGACGCGTAAACGACAATTTTATCCTTTGACACCCAAAAAAAAATTATCTTAAATCTTTTAAGAATCAGACCAGTGTCTAATAAATACGATGAAAAGTAAAAGCAAAAATATAAAAATTCGGCTCATAGCTTACGGCGTAAAATTTCATTATATTCGCGAATATTCGACAGAAAATTAAAAAATTTTAAGCTAATACCAGAAAAATTGATGACAATTTATTTCGGTCTTTTGAAAAGGAAAACTCGTTAACTCAAAGAACGAATTTCGTTCTTGACAAAAACCATTGAACTTAGGATTATAGGAACAGGATTAAAAAACAGGACCGAATTAGGATACGAAACAGGATTGCCTTGAAGACTGTTCACGAATCTGCCATGGGGAAGTAGAGTGGAAGCAATAAGAAAGGAATCAAAAATAAAAAATAAGCAAAAGAAATGAAAATATGTAACAAGTAAAAAATCGTTACTCTGAGAAAATACAAAAAATCAATACACTCTGTCTTGTAGAAAACAATATAAACTAGATTTTCCGTGCTCGCATATCTTGCCAATTTCATGACTTGCCAAGAGGGCTAAAAACCCAACTTGCCAATAAAGGGAAAATTCCCTATCTTGCCAATACATATCTTGCCAACCCATATTTTGCCAATAAGGCTCAAACCCATATTTTGCCAATAAGGGCAAAATCCTTAAAGCTTGCCAATAAACTTAAAACCTGCCCAATAAACTTAAAACCGGAGCCGGAACCGAATCCAATTTGAGTTCCGGTTCACGGACCGGAACTTTCCGGAACTTCCGGTGGAACTAAAAACATCTGGCAATGATAAATTCATAAAATCATTGCATAATTTATACCCAAATAATTCATTTCCACAACTTTAACTCAGTAAGAAAAGCTATATCTATCAAACATAAAAACTAAAGAAATATTTTCTATATATGTACATAAATAATAACTAATTAAATGAAGAAATTTAGTGTTATTTTTGAATGAGTTTTGAGTTGATTAGAAGATTAATGTATTGAATGACTGCTTGAAATTGTGTGTAATTAGTTATAATGCTGCTGAAGAAAACAATAACTTTTAAACTATTGCATTTCCCCTCCTTTCTCCTTTCTACAATAGAGCTCTGAAAATAGAAAATTCTAGATTTTTTAAAAATTGGAATTAGCGAGGTGAGCATTTTCGCCATCGTGCTCAATTGCCTTGTGGTCATGTCTTGATTTCGACTTTTGAAAATTTTTTAAGATGCTAAAAATTAATATTTTTAGCGCCGCAGGCGAACACACACTGTAAAAATCCTAATTTATTCATTAATTTTCAAAAATTTTCGCCTGCGGCGCAGAAAATTGAAGTATCGGGCTTCATGGCCATCTAACCCTCAAAAAATTTTCGGATGCGGCACCAACTAGTATAAATAGGAGGATTTATATTTTTAAAGCCTTCTAAAAATCAATAATTATCGGAAATCAAGAATTATCGGATACGGCTCTAAAAATCTAAAACTCATGTCCTGAATTTTCATGCTCTGGCGAGAAAAAGACTGCGGCGCAAAAGTCTCAGAGCCGCATAAAATATTTTAATACCTTTTAAAGTTTTCAGCTCTTCAATCAATGCCTGAAAAAAGTTTTGTTAACTCTATTTAGTAGATTATGGAAAGGATAATTTAGACAATAAATCAATTTTAACTAACCAGACAGAACAAAGATATTTAAAAGTTCTTTAAAAAATATATTTTAGTGACACGTACCTTATTTTGATTTTCGAGTACTGCCACCTTAAAGAAAATTTTATTAGATTGTGAAAACAAAATAATAAACCCTATTCTCAAGGCATTTCACATATTCCTTTTTCTTTCGACGACATTCTTTTGCAGCTTCTCTAAAACATATAATTTCGTAAATAACTAGATAACTAGTATAAATTTTTCTTCAAAAAATTAAAAACACAAACATTTAATAACATAAAGCTTAGTCATATCTAGTTAGCTATCAATCGAGTTAAACATTTTACCTGTTTTTTAGTAGACGGACCTGCCTTTTTCGGTTCGTTTCCTCATTATCCGACCTGTGCGTGATGCTAATTTGAATGAAAGCGCATCGCATTTAATTTTTATAGTTAATATAACTTACAATGAAGTAAGAGAAGCTGATCCTTGCCTTGTGCCTAAAGAAAATTTAAAATAAAGATAACTAAAAAATCCCGACCTAAACCTCCATGATTTTGAGGCGGTCCAACATGCTGAGTGGTCCCTCCACCAGAAACAGAGGCATTATTACTACTATTAATGCCAGTTAAAGTAATAGCTGAAGTAGAAGAATTTGAGGGTGGAGTTTGCTGCTGTTGCAACAAATGATTTGGTGCAACCGATTGATGCTGCTGTCTATTATAGGTTGTTAAAAGGTTGTTCTGCCAATCTATAAAAAAGAAAAATATTTATAGTTATTATAAGTATTGAGTAAATTTTTAACCATTCTGAGAGAATGCCGTGGAAATTGATTCAGGTACGGCACCTGTCTTCAAGCCCAGCATATCAAGGTTGTTTACTGCATTAAGCTGAAAAATGTGGTATTACTATCCAAAATTAAATAAATTGAATTAATTTTAATTAATAATTTAAAATATTAAATAAGTTTGGGAGATAAAAATTAAATAAAGTAGACATACAGGTGTTAAAATAAAGAGTAAAAAATTTTAAAGTAAAATAATTCAAAACGGATTAATCTGCAACTGAGTTAATGAAAAAATTTCAGATTTAGCATATGAAAAATAAATTCAAATACTCTCCTGAACTAACTAGGGGTTGTTGTCCAGCTCGCATTTGAGGTTGAGGCTGTGAAGGGATTTCAACAGTTGGCGCTACTGTACTCTGGATTCTCTGGGAAACATTAGAATGTTGTTGTGGAGCAATTAAGTTTAACTGTCCTAATGAGAGATGTGCTTGAGTAGGGGAGGAGAGATGAAGCGCTTGAGCTCCTATAGGATTTGGAGTTGAACTGATTGAAGCAGCAGAGGATACTCCAACGCAAAGGGCTAAAATTTTAGAAACAATAAGAAGTTAAAAATCAATTGTAGTTTAGTTAAAAATATTTATCTTTAGGTCAAACTTGGACATTAAATTAATTGCTCGGATCCCTAAACCTCTATTTTATAAATGTAGCTTGTTATATACTATTATATGTATATACAGCATAATTCCCGTTAAATTTTATTTATTACGTGCTGTTGGAGCAAGCGGAGGTGGCGGAGGGGCATTATTGAGTCCAGTATTATTTGGTGGCGGGAAATTCCTGATTAAATGAGCAACTCCATTATCCGATGAGAGAAAGTTTGAAGTTGTTGAACTCTCATCCGGTGATTGACTAGCTGAATTTATGAATATATAATGAACTAGATTTTCATTTTAAATGACAAAGGTTTAGAAAATCCCATTTAAATTTTTAGGAAAATGCTTTGAAAGTTAAGGAAAAAACTTTAGATAGATTCAATAACAAAGATAGTAAACAAACAAATTTGTTGTTGAACTTGACCACCATCATCATTAAGCAGTTCAGCAGATAAAGACGGTTCATCCATTTCCTTTTTTAATGGTTTATCGCCAACAGTTTCCAAGTCTTTGAGAATCATTCTTAAATAAAATATTAAATTAATTCATTTTTCTCATTTAAATTAAACATCACTTAAAAATTTCTTTATAAAATTGTTTTAAATTAACAAAATTTTCGGCCTTGAAATATGCATGATACAGACAAAAAACCTGGCCTAGAAACTTAGTAACCCAAACAAAAATATGGAGATACTATGTAATAAACAACCGACTAAACATATTGACTTAAATGTAAAGAGAACAATGCGAAACAAATTCTGTTAGGTTTAGGTCATAAAACAAGTGTTTCTAATTGTATGTATTTTTGAATAAAAATTTAACCGATAAGAGGGTCTGCGATTCAATTGCTCTCTTCTCCTTCGAGCTTCTTCCTCATTGACAATTTCCTCAACTCCAAGAGATATTCTCTATAAATTGAAAAAGAGAAGATAATTGTTAGTATAAAGGAAGGGCGTCTCAAATTAGAAGTATAATTGGATTAATAGATAAACCTGATCTCTATGTTGAGAACTGTGTTCATTTCCACGACAATCTTGACCGGGAAGAACATTTGGATCCATTGGCATTTTAATATTAAAAAATAAAGTTTTATGTAGATGTAATAATTTAATCAAACAAATCACAGAATCCGTCCATATAACACTGAAATTGATAGAAAACGGAAACATCATACATAAAAAATTAAAAATATGACCATGTTATTTAACATAAAATTTATATTTTATCTTATACTATGTACATATACCTATATATAAATGTAAAGAAGCCGTATCAAAAAAACCGCGCAATACTCAGTTTGTCATCGCTATGTTGCTGTTTTAATTTTTTCTAGTTTAGCAAATCCGAATGACGTCAGAGTGAAAAGATAAGGAAAACGATGAGACAGAAAATAATAAAAAGAATGCAATATGAGGACAGCTGAGTATTTATAGAGCAATATAGATATTTAAATTTTTGTAAAAACACTTAAACTGTAACCAATTAGGATTAATTAATTTGCTCAAACAATCTAGAAGGATTAATTTTGATAAAATAGATTTGACAGACTCTCTAAGAAAACACTTTTAGCTTGTGTATTCCCCTCTGAATAGCTTAAGATTATTCTTTAAAAGGAGCTAAATTTCCTTAGAGAGCTGTAAATAAAATGAATTATCACTTTAATATTGTTAATTATTTTTCCGTTCCATCTTTTCTTTACTCTTCATTTTTTGACCATTTCATTTGAACTAGTCTTAGGTCCAACTGTTGAGGTTCGTGGCTGTTGTGCACTCCACATTGAGTCAACCCTCCCCTTTAATAATCCTATTATGTTCATAACAGCACGACGATATGGCTTAACGAGGATCATTGCGGCAATTGGGTTGAGAACCTTTTTTATAATTTAAATTCTGCCATATTAAGTTATCTTACAGGAATGAAATATAATGGAATAGCTGTATAAATCATATAACGAATAGCATGATTTCTAGGAAAGAAGATTGGCGATAGAGTTTGAAAAGCCAATTCTAAGACATCAATTGTTGGTAAGATTGCCTGTGTATAATTTTGAATTATGAAATTGTTTGTTACTGAAAGTTTTAACACCTGCACAAGAAGTGCCGTTGTTACTTGCTGATTATATTCACGCATACGTCCCCTTTTAACACTATCTAGCCCTTCTCCAATATCAGCACATGTTTTTGCTATATAACGTCGTGTACCGATTGTGCAAAACTAAATTAGTATTAAATTAATTTAATTATTAATTAATAAAATAATTTATAATTTAATTATTAAATTAATAAAACTACTAATTTAAAATTAGTATGAGTTTTCATAAGAAAATTTAATTACCGCAATGATACCATAACACGTCAAAAAGATGGAAATCATGATTGCACAGTGAATAAGCCATAATGTTGTACGCTTTAATATATGTTTTATTTAAATTTGTAAAATCTTTTTGGTAAATTAAATGAAATTAGAGTAATTATGTATCCATTTAAACGTGGACAAGGACTACACCAACTGGAACAAAGACTACACTAAAGCCGCCACCAACTGCCGCCGGGCATCGAACTTGCACACCACCACATTTTTTGTATATTCTTATTACACTTACCGCATAAGTAAATGAAGAGAAACGAACACCAGTAATATGTACTTCTTGTTCAACCAAATGTGCAAGCATTGCCATATCTTCAAATTTTTCATCAAAAGGAAAATCAGAAACATAATGAAGAGCAACATGTGCAATAAGAAGAATACAAAGAACAATTCCAGTTATATATTTAAGTTTTGTTGGAATATGGCCATCACTTAAAAATAATTTGAAAATATATTTTGTTTTTATTTATGTTGGTCTTCATATCTAGCTCATTCCAAAATTTCACACAAACTTAACGAGCAGTTAGATAAGTATGTACATAAGAGATTTTTGGATCAAGGCTTTTATTTAGACCTGCTTATCATGTAGTAGCGAAAAATAAATTGAATCGTTGTACAACAAACAAATAGTAGCAACATTTGTAGCCAAAATACGTTTGCCTTAATCATTTAAAATTACTGATAAATAACGCGAAATGATTTTATAAATTAATGTTAATTTATCAATAGACATTGAATTGTATAATTTACATGAATTAGTAAGTTAAAGAATTACCGTATAGTCGTAAGGACGTGGAAGAAAACGAAAGAACCCATTCTGCATTATGGCAAAATAGCCATGAAATGCAATCTATTATGTAAAATTATTAAATTATGAAAACTATAATATATTCACCGTAATTGGCTGAACAAGAAATCCGCATGTTGCAATACAAATATCCTTAGAATTAATTATAGTAGTAATTTTTAGAATTTTAATTATATTACTTATAAATACATGTTTATCTTGAAATTTTACTGAAGTCAAATTCCTAACGACCTTATGTATTTCCTAAAATTTATCAAGTAAATTACCATTAAACAAGGAGCCATGAGCAATTTACTATATACAAGCATAGGAGCTGGTGTTTTCATTATAATTAGCCATATCAAAAACGCGTTAAATACCATTGCCAGAATGAAACTGCATATTGCTGTACTTGTATAGACGGAACGGATGAAATCTTAATGTAATTGAATGGATAATGGTTATAAAAATACTGATAAGACTATCTAAGTACCATTAGTTTGTTCTTCTGTAGATCCTTGTTGTATTACAGAATATGTGACAGAAGTGTTTGGAAAACTTGGAAGAAGCATAATTGAATATGTAAATTGAATATCTAAAATTTATTTAGTTTAAAATATCATTAACCTTCTATAAATTAACAGTAGATTTTGATAAGTAATTAAATTTTCTAAAATATTTAAAATAATCACATGAATTTTTTTATCCACACTTAAAAAATAAAATAAGGTATGCTAATGAGTTGTTCATGTAATTTATTTTTTATATATTTTTTTCTAGGTGTTCCATAACCAATATTTTCCAACTTAATTTTTAAATACAATTGAAGGAAAATTAGCCTAAATAAAACATATTTAAAATTTTTTAGATTGTTTACAGATATTAAAATTCCTGGTTGATATTTTCATTTAAAATACAAAGGAAAATATATTTTAATTAGCTTCAATTGCTCTAAAAAATATAAATTAATTCTATTCTTTTTAAAAATAAAATTAAATATGTAATACTTGGCATAGGTATTCTAATGAGTGATTTCTTTGTAAAGCATCGAATAACAAGTATTTAAATTAAATATTTTAAGCAACATTTTTATTTAAAAATTGGGAAATGTTTTTTTATTCACAAAGGTGTTCATTATGGATACATGTACAAAAAGTAAAATTTCTAGAAGAATTATGGTTCATAAATTTTTCCGTAAAATTTAAATAAGATTTCCTTATATGAAGGAAATTTCCTATCTCTTTAGAGTTAGTATTTAACTTTTGATAAATTTGGTCCTTCTTTTGCATCTTATGCCTAAATAAGCTTCTTCTATATTTAGAATTCAGTCAAATTCATAACGAAAAACTCGAGATATGACCTAAAATAAGGGTTCCTTTATAATATTGTTACACACCGTATGTAATCTTTATACCAATAAAATTAAAATGTAAATATTTAAATAAATAAAGAAATACTTAAAATAAAATAAATAATTGTTAGGAATATTTGATCAGTGCCAAGCCAACAGCAAAAAAATTTTTTAAACACAAAGAATTAAATTTAATGTTAAATAGAAATGTGATAATTTTTACATACATATATCATTAATTAATAGATAATTTTACATTAGATGCATGTCATGAATCAAATAATTAAATATAAAAGAATAAATTAAATAATAATGGTGAAATAGTTTTTGAATTAGGAGTCTATAAAGTCAAATATCGAGTAAATACATATATTTAATTTTAAAATAATAATTTCATAAGATATTTATGGTATTAGCAAACCTAATTCAAAAAACTAAAAATAATTATTCTACACTATTTTGTGAAAATAAAAAATAATGATAGACCTGTTCATGTTTCTGGTTCTGAGAGTAAAATGGGATAATATTCTCCTAAAATAAGACAATTATGAACAGGTTCACATATATTTAAATTGAATTTTAAGAAGAGTAAGCAGTAGATAGCTGTTGATTCGGCTAACTGATCATGAATTGGAAGGGCAACAGTTCTTGTATATACCTATTAGGATTGTCTATTCATGTCTAAATAGCTGACTTCGGATTTGTGAGGTGTTTCGGTTTCTATTATTCGATCAAGCCATTTTCGAGTATCGTATCAAGTATATACACATTTGGAATAAATTGTTGTAAAAAGATATTAATAAATTTGTCTTGATAAAATAAATATATGTAATAGGTTAAATAAATATAGCAGGTATCCAGTACTGGGTATGGCTCCGGGAACTAGCGGAGCAAGAGCTAAGATTTTAAAAGACCGGAGCTCGGACCCAACAAATGCCCAATACCCAGCACTGCGGAATCCTATAAATGTAGTAGGATAAAATAAATATAGCAGGTTTATACAATGCATACTTACACTTCTAAAATTGCATATCTCTTAACTCAAAAAGTTTCACAACCTCAAATACTCTACTCTTTTTTGTGTTTTTTATGCTTTTTTGTAATTTCATCCAAATCTGAAGAAGATGAAGCATCATCTTTGCTTTTCTTATGATGTTTGTGTTTTTTCTTGAACATTTTTTCATCCTCATCTTTATCATCAACATCTTTATCACGCTTACTTTTGTTTTTCTTGGCTTTTTTAACAACAAGCTTTTTCGTTTTCTCATCATCATCTTCACTGCTGCTTGAACTACTTGAGGATTTATCTTCTACCTTTTTCTCTTTATTTTCCACTTCCTTCTTACCTCGTTTTTTCTTTTCGTTTTTTTGCTTAATTATGAAAACTTGATATAGTGTCGTTATATGGAAAAATAGATCTATGTTAACAATAAAGAATCACGCCTTTTAGTCTTTAGAATGAAAAATTTGTATATTAAGTTTATACCTTTCTATGCTTTTTCCCTTCAGTCTCTTCAATGTTTTCTGAAGATGATGACGATGAAGATTCCTTAACCTTCCTCTTCTTAACCTTTTTTGCTTTATCTTTATGCTTCTTTTTATCTTCGTCATCTCTTTCACTGCTTGAAGATGATGAAGATTCATCTTCTTTTTTTTCTCCGCCTCCTTTATTTTTGCTTTTTTTGTTCATCCTATCTACTTTTCCTTTTTTATCTTTATCCGGCTCCTCTACACTACTTGCTGAACCAGAAGATGATGCAGAATCGTCTTAATTATAAATATTAATTAGAGTAGTTTTAACTTTTATCTTACATACCATCATTTAACTTGTTATCCTCAGCTTTTTTCTCATTTTCCTTTTTAATCATCTCCTTTTCTTCCTCATTAATTGCATTGTTCACCTGTTTTTCAACATTTTCACTGCTTGAAGAGGATGAACTACTATCATTTGATTTTCTAGAACCCGTTTCTTAATTTAAAATTTTGTTAATATTTTTAAAGGTTATATTAGCATCCTATTCACAAACATATTAATGACTAGGATCACGATTTTCCTGACAAAGTGCGAGCATGAGAATCATGACCTTATTATGTACCTATTAACAACCTAAGAAACCAAAAAATTTACTTAGCGGATTAGGCTTCAACTCTTCTCTCTGTTCTTCATTGTCATTTGTTGCATCCTTCATATCCTTATCATTTTTAGAATAAGGCCATACTCCGTCTTTAGTGGTAGGCTTTCTAATATGTTGATCCACATTTTGCTCCTGTTTGACCTCTTCATTTTTATCGGCCCCTTTCATACAAAAATCCACCAACTGCATTGGAACCTTTTCTGTAAAATCCTTACGTAATTCGTTTTCAATAAGAAGTGAATGTATCTGCTCGCACTCTTGCTTTCGGCTAATACCTTTGTCATCTATTATTTCCTAAAATAATAATGGGCATTTTAAATATCGAGAAATTTGAAAATTAAATGACTAAGTATACATAAGTCTTTAACAAATGGATTAGATGCTTCTGAACATTTAAATTCTCAATTTAATTACCTCTATTTTTGACAATATATTTTTCATCCCTTCTGTAAACAAATTCAAACGATCTTCTAGTTTCCTCTTCTCTTGTTTTTTGCTTTCTTCTATTTTTGCTTTCCATTCATAGAAAGCATTCTGAAAAATTCTCAATTATGTGTTTCGCCAAGACGGATAAATTACTTACTAATGTCTACGACCGGCTAATTTTAGCCTATGGCGGCTCAAATCCTCTTATTATTCTTCATTTGAGCCGCCAAAGGGGAAAGCTAGCCGGTCATGAGCAACCATAGCACTTACCCAAGTTCAAAAAATGTTTAAATTATTTTCTTACCATAACATCAGTATTTTGTTTCTCTGCCCATTGCTGCCGTTCTACTTCCAATTCTCCCTTTGTTAAATTTGGATTACTTGAGATTTGTTGAAATTTCTTCACTTCTTCATTGGGTACATCACGAAGAAATGGGAAATTGTTTATCAATTCTAAATTAAATTATTTTTGTCAATGTTACCCACTTGAATGATATTTTAAAATATGTACAATGTATTTAGGCTTAGAAACTTTCAGTTAAACGAAAATTCAAAAATATTAAAAAGTTACACCTTGTTTTCCTTCATTTCGATTTTTCATTTTTTTAATACTCTCTCCTTCCTCGTCTTCAAAACCTTTTTTATCATTTAAATTACTTGATTTTACTTTTTCATTAACTTTTCCACTAACATCATTTTCATTTTTAGCCATTTCATTTTCAATATTTTCACCATTGTCATATCTTTTGCCTAAAGGAATTTCTTCGTCTTTTTTTAAATTCTGTGCGTTTTCTCCTACATTCTGATAATCTGACCAATTCCCTTCAACTCGGGACTGCGTTACAGTAACCAATGTAAAAAGTAAAACAATTTTTAATATTTTCTGTGGAAGATGCCTTTCTCGCATTTTAGTCAAATAAAATTGTGGGAGTGAAAGTGAAGGCTAATGCATGTTAAAGCGTCTCAAAGAAGCTATGTACACGTATAAATTAAGTGCAAGCATATGCGCGACTACAACGGCTTTATCTTTTACGAGGAGAGGGAAGGTGAAAACTGAGATATAATGTAGGAGGGATAGTGTGTAGAGAGTGTCTTTTTTTTTATCAGAAATAGTTAAGAAAATGAGTGTTGGAGAGGAAGGAGAGATACGAATACCTCCACGTAAGCAATATTACATATATCGACTAACTTAATCAATACCTAAATTTGAGATACCGTAAATATAGAAGAGTTTACGGAATTCTTTTTAATCCTTTCAAAGGTCCTTTGACTCTTCTGACGATTTACTGACGAACAGTAAAAAATTTTAAAAATTTATCAAACATTTAATAAATATTTTCGAGAGTATCATCGGAGTTATCAGAATTATCACCTTCTATCTCATCATGTTCAGTTATACTGAATTCATCCTCTGCCTCAACTACCAAATTTTCAGGAATTTTTAAAAAACATCTGTAAAAGGAACCAGAGTTTTTTGGATGACTTGAATGAATTAGAAAATAAATTTAAACCAAATAAAATCAAACAATGTTAGTTGTGCCTCCTTCGGTAATTTGTAAAAATGATTGAAATGTATACCAAGTAAAGCTTTAAATGCCTCCCTTAAAATTAAATTGTTTAAAAAGAATTATTTTAAGTCAAGGACCAGAATCACTTTTAAAAACAGGTTTAAAAATCAAAATAAAGACTTTTTAACAACCAAAATAAATTTTTAAACCTTTGAAATATAGCAATATGCTCGGAGCTCATCTGGTAATAATGTGATTGTTCCTTTTTTTAAATATTCTGATAATTTTTTTTGACTTTTCTGCCCATGCTGACCTTATTTTACTGAACACCAAGGGCGTAGCTAGGGGGTCGATTTCAGGGGGGGCTAAAATTGGGTGAGCGCCAAAAGTTTGGCGTTTGCTCTGGCGTTCCTAACGCAAATTTTTTTGAACTATATTTTTATTTTTTCAGCGCCGCAGGCGAAAATTTTGAGAATTTTAGAAGGCCGTAGGCCAAAAAAATTCACTTTTCCAGCGCCGCAGGCGAAAATTTTTTGAAAATTGGAGGTCAAGAGGCCAGATTTCTTCCATTTTCAGCGCCGCAGGCGAAAATTTTTTGAATTTGGACGGTCATAGGCAAAAAAATTTCACTTTTTTGCCCAATCCCCTCCTCACAATTTTCCCTTTTCCCCATTTCGGGGGGGGGGGGCTTTAGCCCCAGAAGCCCCCCCCCCCCCTTGGCTACGCCCTTGCTGAACACACATGAAAAAGTGCAATTAATTTTTTCACAAGGATAAAGAGAGAAGCATGATACCAAAAGTGATATCCTTTTTCTATGTCTCATTAAAAATAAGTTGAGCACTGGAAGAAAAAATGAAAGTGGCCAGAAAAGTTAAAAATGGGGAGGGGGTCAACAAACTATTATCAATCAGCTTCCATGAAAACCGATAATTATAGATAACAAAATAACAACAAACCTCTCTTCAATAAACACTTTACGAATATTTTCAATTACAAGATGTTCTTTACAATCAAGAAAATGATCAATAATTAAATAAACAATTGGAATAAAATACATTTTACGTAAACTAAAGCTACAATCAATGCATTTATAAACAAAACGGGATTGAGATATATTCTCCTAAAAATGCTATGTTTATCTACATAATATATTAAAAATACCTTTGACTGATGAAAACTTAATCTAAAAAGTCTGGTCAAATGAATTTTTGGAGTTATTGGGCCAGCGTAATACTTTTGTACTGCCTGACAATTAAATCGTGATTGTAACGTTCTAAAAATAATATATTAGTTTTAACCTAAAGAATTTCAAACCACCCCCCATCTCAGAAGGAAAGTATAAACCCTCCCCATCAATTTTTTTGACTAACATGCACAAAATGGTAATAAGTATCATAGATCGAGCTGATTCTTTTGACACCAAAATTGGTCCGAACAAAAATCCTTTAGCTGAGTTACAGGCGTTCAAAAAAGTCAAAAAACATAGATTTGAGGGGCTTGAAATGGTCAAACTTTTGAGCAGGTCCACTTAACAAATGATAACTTGTTCGAAAGAAAATTTAATCGATAATATACCTAAATTGGCGGTTCTCTATGTTATTTACTAGACCAACTTCTTTTTGAATTGTATCATCATACTCCATCTCATCTTCAGACGAATCCGATAAATTTGGTAGTTTAGGATATCGAGACTTAAAATTTAATTATTTCATTAAATAAATGTCAAATAACCTTCAATTTGTTTTCTTTTTTTCTGACAATATATTTAACTGTATCTTTTTTAACATCAAACATTTGACCAATTTCCTTAAATGATTTCCCTTGTTCTCGAAGTTCGACAAGTTTGTCATAATTTTTAAGAAGATTTAATGCAGAAGAACTCAATTTTCTTTTAGAAGTTCCTTGATTCTCAAAATTTTGTAAAGCCATTCTCCCTAAAAATAAGGAAACAAAATTTATGAAAATTTTAAGTTTCTAGGATAAAAATATTTGGGAAAAGTAAAAACTAAACACCGAAAGGAACTTTGTCAAAAACTTCGTCGTCTGTACAAAAGATCGTTTCACAAAAGATTTGTGCGACCAAACTGGGTCAAAACGTCGAAACGACTAGACTGAGTTAAAACGTCGATTTTAAAAAGTCGCAAGGGGAGGTTGACAATGAGTGCCAAAAGTTGAATGTAGGCAGGTGAGGGTTTGTTTTGTACTTTTGCTTCGACTTTTGGTTTAAGCTCTGATTTTTATTTTAGTTATATTTTAGTATATCCATTGGAAAAATTTTGCCTCTGCGGGTGAAGCCTGCATCTCAACCGGAACAACGGACGCGCGAGCGCAATTTGAAGCGAGAGTCATTTGCATTCATTTTTCTTGCAAAAACTCTTTTAATGTGACCAAAAGTTACTTTTAATTTCCTGTAAAATAATTGTTAGAATTAATTTTTCTTGGCATTTTTAACAAACAATCCACCACTCCCTAGTATTGATGCCATTTTTGGATAATACAAAGGTGAGTGAGAGTGAATGAGGCAGCTGCTTAAAATAAGTGTGTGTTAATCACCTGGCCTTTAAAGTAATTTTTGGCTTCTTTAATAAAACAAAACGTTTGCCATATTTATATACATATATCTAATTATTTCTAAATGTTACCTTACGTGTTTGTTAAATGTTACTAAATTTAAATATACTAAAGCAATTTACTCTCAAAAGTCAGGTTTTTCTCTCTAATTATGTTTACTTTATATTTCATCAAGTACAATGCTTTTACAAGGTCTGCTAGATTTTAACAAATAAACTAAATATTTGCATTAATATTAACGTCAAGTCAAATAGATTCCATACAGATTGGTGTACATATGGAATCTAGGTTCAAATCAAGATTCAGAAATTCATAAGGTTGCCATGGATTGTCAAAATGGACAGACTCGGACCGAAAGATCGGTCGAGCAAGGGATATCTGGCTCGAAAAAGACCGCAAAACCCCGCGCTTCGCGCGGGGTTTTGCGGCACGCGCCTCGCGGGGAGTCTACGGGCGATGGGTCTGGGCTCGTAACATAAACCTATTCCTATCTCCCTTGCTCTGGACATATTTGGGGCCTCCGTAGCAGCAAAAATCTTCACAGATGCCATAGGTAAGGAGCTAAAATAAAAGATCATAACTTTGTCCAATCAGGTCGGATTTCGTTGATTTTGGTGTCATTCGACTCAGCTCGACGAGCTCTTTCAAATGAGCTATTATTTGCATTTTCGAATTTTTCGCCCCAAAAAAGTGCTTGGTCCCCCCTTTGGTTTTTCGATTTTTGGGGACCTATATCTCGGTCCACAGGCGTTTCCGCACCCTGGGAGTGGTACCATTCGACTCAGCTCGCCGAGACGAATCGAATGGTATATATTTCGAATCGGTTTCGAACCGGCCACCGGCTAAAGTACAGCCTTTTATTTTAAGGATTATGTAAGTCGATTAGTATTAAGGAGTGAAGGAATAAACGGATAATTTAGATACCAAATATAGTAGAATATCAAAAAAGGATTATTTATGTATATTCCGCGCAGAACACGAGGCTACTTAATTTTTTGCATAGATAGAGTACAAAGGACTTAATTGAATGGCATTTTGGCATCCCATAATTTTTAAAATTTAGAAATGTTAAGATATAGATAATCTAGCTATACAATTTTTGTTTAAATCTTTTCTAAATTTATCAGTTAAATGTTTAATTTAGATTTGGAGTCATATACTATAATGTTCCCATTAATTACATAAGTCCCTGAAAGTCGGGGAATTTGAGACACGTGTCATCATTCTACTTTAAGTAATAAAAGCAACTCTATATAATTTAATTTTAGCATGTAAAAGAATCAAACGTCTAGAGTTTTGATTTAATAAAAATAAGTTGATGATTGTTGGCACAGTATACATCAATACTAATGTAAGGTTGGCGTGTTCCGGAACCGAAACGAGACCGGATAGCCGAAAATTTTTGGTTCGATTATCAGTTCGGTTCCTGATATTTCCCAGGAACCGCCAATCTTAACTATGTATACTTCATCTTCTGCCCTCTAATCCTGCTTTTTTATTAACTTTGTTGTTAAAATGGCGTGACTCTAAACACCATATTCTATATAAACTAAACGTTTTTTATTAATTTACCGAAGACTAAATTTGCACTATTTATCATTGTTTATCTGTGTAGTATTATTAATTTATTTATTTAAGCAGTTTACAACTTCTTTTTATTGATTAAATTTGTTTGCGTCATATTCGAGTTTGCTATTTTTCGTGCATTTGTGAACGTTGTTCTTTCTCTTTAATAATTTTGTTGATTAAAAATTAGAGTTTTTTCTTTCTTTTTGTAAAATTTTAAATAAAATATTCTAAAATTAAAAAAATAATTTTTCAGGGCATTCATTATTAACTAAATTCTTTTCTTATATTTTAATGTTGGTAGCAAAGACAGATGACCAAAATAATAATATAAACAATAGTATTGATTGTTCCCAATCTGTGATTTCTACAAGTGAGGGAATGACGTCTTCTGAAGTAGTGGCAAACACCCCATCTGACAATCTTTCTACTTTTCAATGTATTTTTTTTAATTTTGGGTCGGGAGATACGTAAGCAATCCAAAAAAGTATTCTATACTTTTTTGGATTATTAAATAGTTTATTTTAGCTTTTCTCTTAAATAAACTCCGGTACTTTTCTCCTGATATGTTAAGCCTCCTATAGGAGTATAAAATTCTTCCGTCAGTCAAAAAGGGAGAATCGGTTAACACTACAAAATTGTTATGGTTTTATACCTTCTCCGTGCAGAACCTATGGTCAGTTGGGCGTTAGCTTAGTTCGGTTAAAATTTCTATTACTCTAATGGTTAGAATTAGGCAACATGTGAACGAATCGGCTAAATTACACATAAGGATGTACAAAACCCAGAAATATCAAAAGTTCAGTTTGTAATTAATGACAGTTTTCTGATTTTTCCTTAATATTATTCTTGACCTTGAGTCAAGGAAGAATCTGGCAACTCTGAAAACTATTGATCTTGATTCCACATCTAAGAAAAATCTAGGTCTTTATCCATCTCGATCTCTACTTCATGATTTATTCATATTTGCCCTATTTAATTTTTTTCTAATTTGTAATTTTCTCAAAATTAATTCATTCTAAACTAAAAAATGTCACATGTTCTAACTTCCAAAAATATTTTAAAAAATTGCTTGCAAATCTTTCATAGTATATTCTTTAAATATAAACTTCCCTATGGAAACCAATGAAGCCAATTTTTTTATATTTTAAGTGGGAAGGGGTGTATAGTTTTTCAGTTTTAATGCACATAGGATTAATTAAATGTAAAAATAAGCTCTCCCCCGTACGTCAATAATTTGCTGAGATTTTGAAAAAGAAATTTCTTTATTCAATTTTAGTTTTTTTGGAAATATTTTTATGCAAAAAAACAAAATAAATGCATATGCCTATTCTAAAATAAACATTCCTGTTTTGAATTTTTTAATTTACCCGTTTTTAATCTTATAAATATCATAAATTCGAAGGTTTTTTATTGTTTGATTAGAATCTCTAGGTGACCTAAGTTCAATCCCGACACCTATAGCTTATGAAGGGATGGTCACTTCTTTGTGTTTTTAGTACCAATGGATAGGGACGCTACAAGCTTCCAAAAAATCAAAACTCTTAATGATTGATAAAAAAAGGTTAAGATCGATAAAGTGCTGAAAAGTCACTTTTTTTGACAAAGTTTTTTTTAAATCATGACTTTTTTTCAGCAACTCAAGAATTTTGGTTTTTTGATACCATGTAGAGTATTTAATTCTCTATCAAATGGTACCAAGAACATGAAAAATTGACTTCCTTGATGAGTTATAGGATCGGAACTGAACTGCTCCGGGATCTCTTGGGAAAAGATTTTTATGCTCTTAATTTCTGATTTAAAATAAATTTTTAGCTAATCATCAGCCTCAAATTCAAAATAACAAATCAACTAGCCCAATGCTCTTCTCCGCGTCAAAATCGGCCTCTTCTTTAACCTCGACATCCTCAGCTTCATTTTCGTCTTCCTCTTCTCATTCTACCTCTACCTCATTAAATGATTTAAATGATAAACAACAAAATGGATCTAATTATAGAGACCGAACACATTTAAAGTTGGAATTGAAAGGTGATTAATAAATAAAAGCATAATTTTTAATAATTTCAAAAGATTTAAAACCGCGCGAGTTTCTGGGTGGAAACAACAGCGGCAACAATAACAATGGTATCTCTCCAATGTCTTTACCCCTCTCTTTGTTAGATTCGGCTTCTCTTCTACTTTCCCCTGATAAGATTTTACGTTGGTTTTTTTTATTTTTTAAAAACTTTTTGATGTTAGACTAGAACGCTTAGGTTTTGTGCACTATGAAAGAAATAGTCTTTCTAAGCTACAACAAATACCAGAAGATAAGTATTTGTTGGCGAAACCAAGTAACCTTCTAATTAATTCCCAATTTTAATACAAATTGAAAACAATTTCCAAAGATTTATTTATAAAATATATTAATTTTACAAAGAAGAAGCTTAATAAAGCTTAAAGAATTTAGAAGAACTAAAAAGAACTAAGAAGAACATATATTGTTATAAGATAGGGGATTTTATACAAACAGAAAAGGTGTATAATTTAAGAGAGAGAAGAGAACGGAAATGCTCGTGAAAGAGCAAAGTAACTAATTGTGTAATGTTTGGGAAAAAATTATATTAAAAATTAATAAAAATATAAATAAATAAAATTAATAAAATAAATAAATTTTATTTATATATTTTCCCTCGTTTTCACGACACTCCCAACACCGGGGTGATGTGTGAAGTGCTCGGCCCTATGCCTTGTCCTCTTCCTCCAGCAGATCCAAGCTTCCAAGCCACCAGTGCTGATGAAAGTTTGGAGTGCTGCTTCATCCCCATAAAGCTTAACTGTCTCCTGCCTCGGAATGTTGAGGCTAGTGTGCGGTCATACTCACGAAGGGCTCCGAAGGAACCTACCGTGTCTGCTGCCGCTGGGTCATTCAGGCTTCGATTGCCACGGCCCAATAATAGATTGTGCTGTGCTTCTTTTACAGCTAGCCCTTGGTCTGAAACGACCGTTGCTATTATTCTCCCGTCGACAAGGTGGTCCGACTGTTCCCCACTCAGTGCAAAGCCCCGAGTGGGGGTGGACCAGTTTGGTTGTCTCGAGGCAAATTTTTCGGCCCAATTCTTTTTTATTGATCCGATAAAATTTCTCTTTGTCAACCCTTCTCTTTTGATTTCGGTTGGGTAGAGCTGTTTATGGGATTGTTTCCCAAATTTATCCGATCCCGCAATTTTTTGCCTGACGGTACGGAGTTCTCCTTCCCTGAATTTTTTGTTCCGCCCCTTTCGCCAAAAGCTCAGGGGCGCATCTTCGTCCTCAATAGGGACGACCCTCCCTCCACCGGGCTGGATATTTGACCAATTATTTTTGGTTGCCCTTTGTTTTTGGGCTGCAATCCATTTTTTGTTTAATTTTTGGATTGCTCTCTCCTGTCTATTCATTGCTTCTACCTTTCTTTTTGGAAGGCATTCGTTTCTTGCCTCAATTTGAGGACAAACACAATTTAATTCCGGCAATTGTGAAACAATTGCCGAAGCAATTAGTTCTCCTTCGCTATCCAGCAGTGGACCTAAAATTGATTTGGAAAGCCAGAATCCGCTTGGAAGTTGGCGGATCTTTGCTATTTCCAATTCATTTAAATATTTTGCCCCAATTAGTACATCGGGGTTTTCTATTCTGTGCTTCACCTCCAATGGTTTTGTTTCCAAGGTTGATTCATCTTGGTCGTCGATTTGAATTGTTATCATTGGAGGGAGGTGTTCACTAGGAACGACAAGAAGTTCCAATTGCATTGGTCCTTCACTAGTTTCAAGTCCAACTTTTACCATCTCCGAATAAGACTGAGTGGTAAGATCTCGTGGGCCTACACCTCTCAATTCTAATTTTTCGAATGAGTGAGGCTTTAGCATTAATTCTTTTGCAAGTCTCTCAGAGATCATGCTACTTTGGCTTCCAGAATCAATAAAAATTGTTCCGGATACTTTTTTATCCCTCCCCAATTTTGGGTTGAACATCTTTGCTTGTACGCATTTCAACAAGCAGTATTTGAAACCTATTGCTTGGGTTTCCGGTGCTGTTGCTTTTGTGGATTCTCTTTTCCATTTTTTCGGAATCCATTTGTTCGGAGTCCATTTTTTGTGATAATGGCTTAATTTCCCATCACCATCCGACTGTTTGATTTTTTCCTAGGTCCATTTTTTCTTAAACCCGTTTTGTTTTCCGACGCCAGTCGATTGTTTAAAGTTCGGCTGTTGTGGAATTTTCAGGTTCGGACACAACGCTAACGGATGTGCCCCTGAGCATCCCAAACATTTCGATGGGTGCTCACATGTTTCAGCCTGATGCCCAAATTTGCAGCAGCGAAGACAGCGCTTTTCTTCTTTAATACGCTCTTTTCGCGCCTGAAGTGTTGAGTATTTTCTACACTCATTAGACCAGTGTTTTTTCTGGCAAAAATAACAGTAGAGAGATCTTTTTCCTTTTTTCTCTCTTACCGTTTCCTTTCGATTTGTTTTTCCAACAGTCGGACAAGCGACTGTCGGAGGAGGTGAATCATCCTCATCCCTTGGACTCATCCTTTTTTCATTGCCTGTCCTTTTCGGCGTATGAGGTTCGTCCTTTGGCTTGGAAAATTGTTTTTTCTCCTCGCCTTTCTTTTCATCGCCCATCTTTTTTAAGATCGACGAGATTTCCATTTCAGACTCTAATAGCCTCTTTAGCTCGAGTCTGAATTTGCTGGTTGTCCAATTATCTCCCGCTTCCTTTTTGACGGCCAAAATTTCTCTTAACATTGGTCGCGTCAATTTGGTTTCCAGCAGGTTGTAATAAAGATCCGAATCTGTGTCATTTCCAAGACCCGCCAATTGGCGACAGATTCGTTCCAAATTCAGATAGAATTTTCTTACATCTTCCAAAGTGTTACAATTTGGAAGTGTTAGGAGCTGCTGCTGCAGGTTTCTAATTCTTCTATCTTTATTTTCATAATTTTGTTTAAGCAAGTCGATTGCTTGAACGTATTCGCTTGGTTGAAACCCGTCGATCAAAAGACCGGCAGGACTCTCCTGTGGAATGAACGACCGAAGATAAAGAAATTTTCTTTCGGTCGATAGACCACTATCTTCATGTATTGACATGAAGAGCTCCCACCAATCAGGCCAAAGGTCTGGATCGGTGCCGTGGAATTTGCCTATGCTCAACGCCTCGTGCCTTACTTCATAGTGAGCTGGCGTGGCTGGAGCTACTTGTGGTGCTTGTTCTACCTGAACATTTTCTCTTCTTAAATTTAGCTTCTTTAGTCGCAATTTGCGACTTAATTTTGATTTTGACATTCTCAAGGATGTCAATTTCTTTTCTGCTTCGGCCGCGAATTGACTTGGCCTATGCTTTAATTCGAACGCTTTAAAAGAAGCGTCGAATCCTGGCCTTTCTGCTGCTGTAGCCTTTTTATTTAATTCGGTCCAATCTTCAAAGACCACATTTATTTCATCTTTTGCAGTACAGAGGCCTTTTATTAGATTGTCCAAATCTTCTATTGAACTCTCTAAATCTATTATTTCTTCTTCTAAAGGCATTTCCAAGACCCGATCTGAATCAAATTCAGTTAGGTCTGCCTTCAAAAAATCAACAATCTTTACGATTGTGATTTGTAGCCGCTGTTCCAGAGGGCTACTCATCGTTGACTTGTCTTCTGTTGAGCTGGTGGATGTATTTCTACCTTTAAAAATTTTACCACGATTCCCAGATAACAAGTTACTGGCTGTTAACAATAATTGTTAACAGTCTACTTAGAAAATGACAAAGTCTTTATTTCTAAGTTTTTAAGGGAAATTAAAAAATTTTTCCCAACTTAAAATTTGAATTTTTTCTAAAAAATTTAAACTTGCCTTGCTTCTTTAAAAGCGCTGAGCCCCCACTGAAAGAAATAGTCTTTCTAAGCTACAACAAATACCAGAAGATAAGTATTTGTTGGCGAAACCAAGTAACCTTCTAATTAATTCCCAATTTTAATACAAATTGAAAACAATTTCCAAAGATTTATTTATAAAATATATTAATTTTACAAAGAAGAAGCTTAATAAAGCTTAAAGAATTTAGAAGAACTAAAAAGAACTAAGAAGAACATATATTGTTATAAGATAGGGGATTTTATACAAACAGAAAAGGTGTATAATTTAAGAGAGAGAAGAGAACGGAAATGCTCGTGAAAGAGCAAAGTAACTAATTGTGTAATGTTTGGGAAAAAATTATATTAAAAATTAATAAAAATATAAATAAATAAAATTAATAAAATAAATAAATTTTATTTATATATTTTCCCTCGTTTTCACGACAACTACTTTGGATAAACGTTATTCTGGTGCTCATCGACTTAGGCAAATCTCAGACATAGGATCAAAAACCTTAATTTTTAGGAAATTAGGATGTCTAAAAAATCCTTATAAAATCAATATACATATGTATTATGGCTTTACTTTAATTTTTTATACATTTAAATATATTTTCTATTTTCTATTTTAAACACAAAAAAATCTAGCATTTTTTAATACCCTCTATTTTTCTTTTCTCTCTTCAAATTGATGATTCATCATCAATTTCTACATATTTTTGAGAATATTTATGTATTCGCAACTATATTTCAAAGAATATATTGAAGGTTAGGGTAACCTTTCCGTTTTTAACGCTTTTCTTAGCTAAAACAAGAAATATTTTTTCACATCTTTTTTATTGTTCATTATAAAATTAAGTAAAATTTAATATTAAATAATTTAGGAAAAGCTTATTTAATAAATTTTATATTTTGTACTTTCCTGTTATGGTGCCGCACTTTAGAAATGTTTTAGTCTTTTTCTATACATATTCATGACATTTTAAAAAAGCCATAACACTAAAGTATGGTGCCGCACCTTATATTCCTTTACAAATTTTAAAGAAGGTGAAATTTAATTTTAATAAATATTTATTAGTTGCCGCACGTCAACAACAACAACCTCTTCTTGGCAATCGTTCATCTCAAACAATTCAAAACACACAAAATCCCTTACAACAAAAACTTGAAACCCCTACTCCTTCAACAATTTTATTTCCAAAAAACGTTACCAGTGAACAAGAAAAATTTGCTGAAGGCTGGCAAAGTGAATGAAAAATTTTTTATTATTTTTCTTGAATTTAATCAATTTATTTTTTTATTCAGAAGTTCTACAAGAGTTTCAAGGAAGAGATACTACTTCTTTACAGTCATTACAAGCCACCTCACCTTGTTTGTATTTAATTTTATTTCTTAAACTATCTTTCTAAAAAATGAATCGTTTTTTTCTAAGGATAATTTTACCGGAAAATAATTTTTCCAGCTTCTTATGTCTTCTCTCTATAATGAATAAGGCCTAGATTTTTTCCTGAACTCCGGTGGTCATAAAGCGTTATTAAATTTAAGTTCATTTTCTTCTACCTATTTTTGGGAATTCATTTTCTAGTGATTCCCCCCCCCCCTTCCTTGATTTAACACAAATGGACAGAAGCTATCAATCTCTTTTATAGAGGAGTTCATTTGTAGCTTATTTAGAAACCTAACATTAACTCAAAAAATGCAATCATATTTTTAGCTGCTGTTAAACTACTCCTATCCCTTGCTCTCACTCCCTCACCGTTTTCAGCTAATAAAGCTAACAATTCATCGCTGCTTCAGGCTGCAGCTTCTACAGTTAACAACGCTGTCGGAGCGACTGCAGTCACAACAGATTTAAATAGTAACATTGTGAATGCTGTTTCCTCTACTATAACTACACCCACAAAACAATTTGATTTGCCCAAGATATTACTTAATCAACAACAACAAAATCAGACAGTTGTTTCAGGAACTGTCAATACCTCTCAATCAAATTCTGTAAACAGTATCACAAAGCGGTACGTTTTAGAGGAGTCAGCAACAACAAAACCAGACAGTTTTTTTAATAACTGTCATTACAAGGCTGGTTTTGTTGTTGTTGATCTTTTTATGACAAAAGCAGTAATTTACTCTAATTTTTCACATACTATGATGTTTTTCTGCAAATTCTTATTATATTTTGACTTTTTCATCGTTTATAATTATCCTTTTTAGTTATATGGAATACTTTCAACTTGGTCAAGCTGTAGCAGCAGTTTCCGCTACTTCACCGACTTCATCCGTAGAATTGATACCAAATTCTTCCTTTTTTCATCAGCATCAACGCCCTTCCTCTGTATCCACCTCATTGCAACCTTTACTAGCTACCCCAACCACACCAACCTCCAATGGTGTTCAAACATTTACACATAACACTGCTTTTATAAAACGGGAGCCTAACACATCTTCTATTTGGTTTTTAATTTTTATTAAAATTTTATTTCAACTTTTACTGTTTTTACTTATTTTAGTGAAGAACAAATGGACATTCTTGTTGATACGCAAACGGTAAGTGTATACTAAAAACTTAACTACTATTTTGTTATAAAATTATGGGTACTTTTGGTTTTTGCCACCTGCCCCTTTATTCCTTTATGCCTTCTATATGGCACTTTTACCATTAATGTAGTTATATAAAAATCAAAATTTAGTCTAATTTGAATGGCAGTGCATCCTCTAACCACGACAGTCATCGCCGTTCTAGTAGTATATCTAGTGCAAGTTCTCCTAGAGTTAATGGAAAAGTTCAGGTCGTCCCTAATGGCAATTCAATAAATGGGTTAGTAAACAAGTTGATACTTTTATAAAATTTACAATTTCAAGAAATATACATTATTTCCTATTAAATATCTTTCCATTTTTCAAAAAAATCCATTTTTCTTGGATTTCAAATATGTAAAAATTGAGTGACGTATATTTTGGAAAAATTGTATATCTTAGCTAAATTTCAAATACATTTTATTAATTTTAAATTTCACTTTTTAAGTTATGATGGTGTAATTAGTGAACACGACATGAAGAAGCTTTTAAGGTTATTCTTGTTTATTTTGCCTTTCTTCTTCAATTTTGGTTTATACAATTTTTATTTTCAGGAAAAGAGAGCGGAACCGTGAAGCCGCCTCAAAATGTCGGCAAAGAAAGCTTCAGAGAATAGCGGTAGTTTTTAAATCCTCATAAATTAGGGATTGGATAAATTGTAGCTTAAATTCTGCATTATTTTTAGGATTTGGAACAACAAGTAGAGGATGAGCGTAAACGTGAAAGAGAATTAGAAGCAGAAATTGCCCGTTTACAAGGTGTTATAAAAAATTTACAAGAGAAATTGACCGGTTATCATTAATTTTTCAAGTCAAAATATATTATATATTAATTCTATTTTTCTTCTAATTTTCTCTTCTACTTATTATAAATTTTTAAAATTACTTTACATATGTATTTATTTTTTAGCTGCTAGTTAAGCTATATAGGTATAAATTGGTATTGTTCACGACCGGTTAATTTTTGCATGTGACGGGTCAAATGGAGCATAATAAGAGTATTTGAGATGACAGGCAAAAATTAGCCTGTCGGGAACAACACTAGTATAAATTTATTTGCTGTCAAAATGTTTCCTTAAATTTCTATTGTATTCCAACAAAACCTTATAAAAATTTTATTTTGTATTTGGATTTTTTGTTAAAAAAAAGGTTTTCCTCCCATTGATTTTTATTTTATTGAATATTAGCAAATATTGAAAAATTTTCAAATTTCAAATGTTTTTTAAGCAAATACATGGGAAAACTTCCTACTTTTTTTAACCGGTAATTCTTTGCTCTAATAAATCCATCTTGATGGATTGGACTTAAAGCTTCTGCAAATTAAAAATATTATCTAATTATTAGAAATCTATCATACCAATAACATCTCCCTTCTCGGCCCAAAGCTCCTCTGGCATTATTGGGTGTTCTAAATAGATTAATATATAGCGGCTAAATTTATAGATATTTTAATATTTCGGAAATGGTTTTAATATTTTAACAAAACATTTACCCTGAGGTGGTTTGTATTCGGTAGTCGCTTCTAATTCTTTATCTAAATTATTATACTTGTATAATGTCTTAGCAGGAAATCTTAGTCTTAATACTGTCCAACAAGCTAATTCTCGAGCCTTTCCCTTATACTTTTAAACTAGTTTTTTGGCTCAAAAATTGACAAACCTTGTTTTATAATTTAAAGATTCTCAAGCTTGAGCTTATTTAAATTTTATATTAGCTTACTCATTTCATAAATATAATCAAGTGAATGTATATTTTCGACTGCATCACCTTGATATAATTGCATTAGCTCATAAACTAATTGACAAGCCTTTATTTATTCAGTTAAAAAATAAATTTTGACACTTACATTACTACTGAAAGTGCACACTATAAACTGGCACTTAGCAAGAATTCGAAATACAGCTAATATTTCAGTAAAAGCTTCTTTAGAATCATCTAGAAAAATCCAATTAAAATTTAAAAAACTTGAAAATTCTGAACTGAGGGTTTAGAGTTTTTAATAAATAATGCATACTTTGTGTATTAAATATTCCATGATAAACTTCATATCTATCTCCCCATTTATTTTTAGTTTCTTCAACTATATCCTTAAGTATTGGCAGATCTGAAGCAATGAAAAGCATTCGACGATTAGTACAATTTGGATGTATCGATTCGCTATGATTATGTCCCCACACAACATCGAACCAGAAATCAATCCACGTCTAAAAATAGATTATTATAAATACTTCATGTAATTTAGTAAAAATGTTTAGATATATAATAATGCTATAGGGCCCGAATTTGTATTGAAAGGCATATATGTATTTTTCAAAAATATATTATGTCTAAAAAAGCAATATGGACGTACACTCCGCGTCAAAAAGATTCGGACACCTTGTTTTTTGGGTATATTTTCGACTATCTCTAAACAATTATACTAAATACTTTATGACAATATAAATAAGGACCTAAAATATATGTATAAACAAAAAATTTAAAAAAATTTTGAAGTATAAATTTTTTATGAAATAATTTCTAAAATACATGTGCGTCAAAAAGAATCGGACACTTTATTAAAATTTTTTTAATGTGCCATAAGTGATCCAGAAATTCCACAAAAATTTATACAAACATTTCCATTGATAACGAGTAGAAATGCAAAAAGAACGGTCCATAGATGCTTTCTTTATTGAGATCTCAAACCCCCAAAATCAACGGGAAATGGGGGTACAGTACTTTAAAAAATATTTTAACCTCCTTAGGCATTTTATAAAAAATTTTTTTCAGGCCCGCCAGAAAGCCCACAAAATTTGCTACAAAATACACTTGGTCCCATCTTTGAGAAAAATCTTACCATTAAGATCTCAGCGGTTAAATTTAAAAGTTAGAAATAATGACAATTTATGGGGTGATTTTAGTTAATTTGTTTATCTGCTCCTTTAACCGCTGAGATCTTAATGGTAAGATTTTTCTCAAGGCTGGGACCAAGTGTATTTTGTAACAAATTTTGTGGGCTATCTGGAGGGCCTGAAAAAAATTTTTAATATAACCCCTAAGGGGGTCAAAATATTTTTTGAAGTACTGTAACCCGGTTTTCCGTTGATTTTGGGGTTTTCATATCTGAATGAAGAAAGCATTTGCAGACTTCGTTCTTTTTGCATTTCTACTCGAAATTGATGGAGATGTTTATATAAATTTTTGTGGAATTTTCGGTTCACTTATGGCACATTAAAAAAATTTTAATAAAGTGTCCGATTCTTTTTGACGCACATGTATTTTAGAAATTATTTCATAAAAAATTTATACTTCAAATTTTTTTAAATTTTTTTGTTTATACAAATATCATTGGTCTTTATTTATATATTTTTATAGTATTTACTATTATTGTTTATAAATAATCGAAAATATACCCAAAAATCAAGGTGTCCGAATCTTTTTGACGCGGAGTGTATGTATATGGACGTATTTTCGGTTTTTCCCCCAGCTCCAGATTAGGTATAAAGTTAAAGATGCTCTAACCATATATTCCTCCAAATTGAAAAATTTTGCTTCAGATATCTTATCTGTCCTTCGAACATGAATACCAACAACCGGGCCTGTAAGAGTACTGAAAAATTAAAGTTTTGTTGATTTAAAGCAACCTCATTAATCTCTCAGTAAGTTTAACAAAATTTTTCTTACCGCATTCAAATGGGATTCTAGAAACACTTTGATTTATTGCATTTAATGTTAATTCATTTTCTTTCCAAATATATTTAATTAGCTAAATTTATATTTTTGACAAATCTAGAATTATTTTAAATTTTACTTGGCCACGAAACCAAAGCGTGGGATTTGAATGATATTTGAGAAGAAAAGTTTTAAGTTCTGTTGGAGAAACATCAAATCCACGTTTTACCTGGAAAAACCTTCATTTGCAAAAATTAAATTTTTACCATGCACCTACATAAGTACATAAAATTCTAAAAATCTTACCACTTTTTCACGCGGACGAAAAACTAATATTCTATCGGTGTCGTTTTTATCTATATATTCTTTTAACGGTTGGAATGGCATAGCCTGAGATAAAAATTAATAGGAAAGTAGTACATCGTAAGGGATCACCTAGCAGTATCAAATCGCCTAGGGGGGGGGGGGGGGGTAAACGATCTATAAGGAGAATAGTCGCCTTGGGTTATAGTCGCGCTGCGGCATAGGCGCGTGTTCGCATCCTGCCCGGTGGCTAAACTTCTGCTATTCTCTTACGACATATGCAAGATCTACGTTTAAAAAATTTGTTACATGTTCTGCATAGTTGCAGTTTGTTATTGGCATAAACAATTCATTCCATTTAACATTAAATTTATATAATTTAGCATTTTCATTATTTAATATAAGCGTTCGTCCTGACACAATTGAAAATAAAAAACAATAGCTGTCAATTACATAACAAAAAATATAATAAAATTATTGAAACTTTACCAAATCTGATGAATCAAAAAACCAAAACCCCAATCAGGACCATCCATCTATAAATTAAATTTAATGAGAAGCAAAGCCAGACTTACTGGGCAGACAAGGATGCTCGCATTAGAACAATTAGTAGGATTTTGAAGGAAATTTATTGCTGATTGAATCTTCTCGCTCAAAACTGTCAATTTTTGTTCATTATTCTGTTTGATATATAAACGACGTTCTGTTGATAAGTAGCTAATTATCTAAAAGTTTAACAAGATACTTTTGTGGAAATTTTTAGATTAGTTTTAGATTAGTTTAGATTTTTAGATTAGCCCAAGCATGTTGTATTCGGAAGAGCTCGGAAAGCTGAGTCGAACAAGAGGTAGATGAAGTCGGTTTGGTCCTTGTACCCCCACTAAATTCGTTCCCACCTGTCTTTCTATTAATTGTTTCCGTTCAACATTCATTAATGTATCATATCCAAACAATTTTTTAAGATATATTTGTTTTTGTATAAGAGTCATTTGAGAAATTGCTTCCTTAATTGAAAAAATTTTTAATTAAAAATCCTCAAATACTTTGCTTGTTGTAAAATTATTATTAATTCGTGGCATATTGTAAGGCAAAATCAATTTATAAATCTTTCTGTTATTTCTATTGTAATATTGCTGAAAATAAAAATAGAATAAAATAATAAATAGAAGAATAACAATAAAAATACAAAATAATTTTTTGTAAAATAAATTTTGATTTATTTCATTTTTGTTTTGAAGTAATTTATATTTTACCATTACTTAGCTAATTTTTTTATATATTTTGACTTTTATAAATTATTTAGATGGATTTATTTAGGTAATAAATTATAATACTTAGCGATTTTACTAATATTGCTCTTTTTATCTTGTTGCGAGATAAAGCAAGGGAGAATAAAAATAAAAGAGATAATGTAAATTGATGCGCAACAATATTTATTTATTTATTCCTGTTTTATTCCATGCTTCGTTTTTTGGGGACTTTGAATACTCGACATGTGACTATTAAAAATCGCGAAATTTAAGGACACAAATGCAGAAAACGGCATCTGAGAACTCTGATGGCTTGGCATTTGAATCCCAACGTTAGTAGACACTACTTCTGAGATAAAGGCACGCAAGTTGTATCATCAAAAGATATTTTAGTAAATCGTTTTATATAATTTTTTCAGATTATATAGTATTATCACATTGAACCGCTTTATTGAATACGAGGAGACAATAAGTATTTGCAAACAAACTTACAAAATGTTATATCTATTATTTTGAACATAGCTAGAAGTATGTTCTTTTACTTTAAGCTTAAATCATATACATAGGTTTATTTTTATTTTTTAAAAACGTTTCCGAATTAGTCTGATTAATTTTAACTGGTCACTCTTAGTTACGAAATCAAATAAATGGCTTGGTATTCAGAAACTCAATATTATTCTACTTCTAATGGTATTTCACTTGTTTGGATTATTATAGTCTTGGTGCTTTTATTAATTTTAATAATTATTTGTATTGGAATTGGTGTCAGTATTTGGTGGTGGTTAACTAAAAAACAATCAACAGACGAAGCTGAAGAACCAAAAAGAAATGATGCGAGAATATCTACTGATTTATCCTAATTTAGATATGTATTATATGTATGTACGTTTAAAATAAGGGCTCTGATACTTATAAATGAACTTTTTAGTTTAAAAATTAACTTTAATCTTAAAGTCAAGATTAAAAAAAAATTTATTTGGCAGAGAAAAAAATATTTGGCAGAAAAAAACCCCTATGTACTCTTGATTAATCTTTTTGTACTTACACTTTACATTTTCTCGATCGGAGCCATGCTTTAAAATAATCTGTCACGACAATGTATCCAAGCAAAATATTTTTTCTTTGAGGAAAAACTAGGTGTAAACACTACACGTTTTTGTTCAGCGATTAGTCATACTATTCTCTGATCGATTATTTTTAAATTCTCTCTCTATAAAGTTATAAATACATGCATCATTCGGTGAATTCATTCATTTCTTTTACAAGTTTTACGCCTTTGTATATATTTATTCCTCAAATAAATGTGTTTTATTTGGATCAATTTGATAAATTATTAAATATAAAACTTATAAAATAAATTAACCCAAAAACTTAATTTTAGTTATATTTTTATTTGAAAACTAAGTGTTTTTATTAGGGTCAATTTAATAAATTATTACATAAGCACATACATGCTATAAATTTAACCATTTTCAAAATTTAGAAAAATAATTTGACGGTAAAATTTACCTAATCTATGCCAAATCCGATCAAGTCGGCTGTACAAGACTACGTGGTAAGTATTAAAGTTTTTTATCTTGAAGACATTCCCCTTAGACCGTTTCCATAGCATTTCCGTTAAAAAATGTCATTAATGCTTAATAGAAAAGTGCTATTTCTTTCGCCCTTTCAAATAGGGTCACCGACACTTTTAAAGATCGAAATTCGTTTCTATTACAGACTTCAACTATTACACACAAATTTCTTGGTTCAAATTCAAATCGTTCAGGACAACAACAACAACCTTCAAATAATCAACATAACTTTCCCGGTCCTGTTGGAGATATTTTTGGGAAAATAACAACAACAATTGGTAACAAGTTAAACTCTTCTAGTGGCACCACTCATCAACAGGTAAATATACATATTATACAACATCGAGCTCAATTCAGTCCAAAGGGGTATCATAAGTATACATATTCACAATCACAAAGTCATTTCTTTTTTTCTTTTTCCTTTACAATAAATTTCGTAGCAACAGCAGCAAATGTACGGAAATAATAGAGGTTATCCTCCTCAACAACCTACTAATCCCGGCGGTTTTTATCAACCATATGACAAAGGAGGACCGCAACAACCACAATATCCATCTCAATATCCATCTCAATATCCATCGCAACCTCAAGTTGGAGGTGGAAATGCCAGTGGTTATGGTTGTTATGAACAACAATCTTGTTATCCTCCATCATCAACGAATCAATCGCCTTATTCATCAGGCAATTTTTGTTTATACGAACATTTTTGTATTAAACTTTCACTCATCGTAATACTTTATTTTAGCATATCCTCCACCAGGCAATGTGTATAATGCTAATTCTGCTCCTCCTCCACCTATTGGTTTCAACCTTGGTGTTTCAAATGCTGCTCCACCTTATCCACAACAGTCTGCTTACAACCAACCAGCTGGGCAGTATGCTCCTTATCCAACAGCTTCTGGACAATACGGGGGTAGATCCTAAATCTTATTCACGATCGAATATCTTACTATCCAGACTAAAATTACTGAGTTTATTAATAAATTTCAGATGCGGCGCCTTATCCTGTTGGAGGTGGATTTGGGGCACAACAGCCACAGCAACAATATTTTGGAAGCGGATATCCAAACCAACAATCTAAAATGTCTGGACCAGCTCCTTATGGTAGTGATCCTTTTGGTAGGTTCTAAAGACGTGATGTTTAAATGATATATTTCGTCTTACCAAAATTCTATCCCTAATACCTATGTACTAACTTAAATTTTGAATTTTAATTTTGAATTTTAATCTACTATATTTAATCTAAATAAACTGATGAAGTAAAAACTATTTTGTTTAAGAGCTTGATTTACAAAAATAAATATACTTTAATTTTTGCTATGTTAAAATATTTTGGAATTTGTTAAAAAGTTTCGACATTCATTAAATTGTATGACTCATCATTCCACTTAAATTTCCTTTTCACATTTTAATGATGCACATCTGCTATAAGTATGTGTTTTTTGTTTGCCTACCCGACCGGAAGAATATTTGTTTTTTTGTTTACATCGATTTTGGTGTGAAAACTAATCTTTCTTACGTCATATTGTTAGACAAAAACATTTTTGTAGTTATTTCCTGTCTTTGTTTTTAATTTTTAAAAGTTTATTTAAAAGTTCTATTACGAATTTTTTAGCAATGGCTACACCAAGTATTCGACCAAATCCAAACTTCAACTCGCAACAGACGGCTGAGTTACTACGCAAAGCTATGAAGGGTTTTGGATGTGATAAGGGCAAAATTATTCAAGCAATTGTTAATTGTAGTAATGTACAAAGACAGGAGGTGGGTTGATTTTTTTAGATTATCTCTCTGAATTAGTGAGGGGTACTTACTCATTTTGAACAATAGGTTAAATTTTGATAAGTCAGATACTACGTTAAGCTTGATCAACATTTAAATAATCCAAAATCTTTTTAGGTTTCTCTTTCCTTTAAACAAATGTACGGAAAGGATTTGATAAAAGAGTTGAAAAGTGAACTTTCTGGCGATTTTGAAGACCTCATAATGGCGTTAATGAGTCATCCAGCTTATTATGATGCCGCTCAGTTAAGGAGGGCTATGGAGGGTCTCGGCACAAAAGAGCACATCCTGATTGAGTTAGTTGCTTTTTACTAGGGCAAAGTTTAAAAATATTTAAGGATAATGACTACACGTACTAATGCACAAATTATTCAACTTCGCTCTGCCTATGCACAACTTTATTGCAGCGATTTGGAACGTGATATGATTGGAGAGACTTCTGGTTACTTTAAGCGTATGCTTGTTGCTTTGTGTACTGGTGCTCGTGATGAATCTATGATTGCTGATCCTTTAAGGGCAAATCAGGTATCGCAAGTGGTATTTTTGCCATTCTTCTAACATGATTTAGGATGCCAATAAACTTTATCGTGCTGGTGAAGCTCGCCTTGGAACGGACGAGTCTGCATTTATTGCCATTCTTTCCGCACAGAATTACAATCAATTACGCCTGGTACTTAAATAAATTTGTTTAATTGTAGTTAAAGTAATTTATAGATATTTAATGAATACCAAAAAGTAAGCGGTCATCCGATTGAACAAGCCATTGCTGCTGAATTCAGGTAACTGCGTTTAAATCTGGTTTGAAAATTCAATTTTTAGTGGTGATATACGCGATGGACTGTTAGCAATTATTAAAAGTATTAAAAACCGTCCTGCCTACTTTGCTGAGTTGCTCTATAATTCAATGAAAGGATTTGGAACTAGAGATACTGATTTGGTAGGTGGAAACTCGTGCTACGAGAATTTTGCGCTTGACAGTTTTGGCTCTTATATGTAGCGCGGATTAACTCGTTCCATACCCCAACCTTGATTGTTTTTGATCTACTTTTCATAATTTGTAGATACGTCTGGTTGTTACTCGCTCTGAGATTGACTTGGCTGATATTCGTTCAGCATATCAACAACTTTATGGTACATCATTGGAACAAGCTATTGCATCTGACTGTTCGGGCGCTTACAAAGTGAGAATAACTCGTTAAAATTAATTTTTGTTAATATTTTTATTTAAAGGATGGACTTATTGCTATTGTTAAAGGCTTCTACCACTGAATGGAATACTACTTAAATTGATTTTTAATTAATCATTATAATCCATTAATTTGATAAATTGAAGAGTTTTTGATTTTATCCTCGGATTAGTACGACTAGAAAATTGTACACAAATTCTTTGGTTTGTGTAAACAAATTGAAAAAGCTCAAATTATTTAGCTGCTTAAAGAATTAGCTAAATATGACTAGATAAGCGAACAATCACGAAATTTTCTCAATGAATTATTAGATGATGGACTGGTAATTTACCTAATTTTTTCACAGTAGCTTATAGCTGCAAGGAACGTGGCAATGAAATGAAGGTAACGTCCTAATGAAAAGGGCGGAACGGGCCTGTTGAGCGTGGCCGTTTGAGCGTGGCCAGTTGAGCGTGGCCGATTGAGCGTGAGAACAGTTGAGCGTGGGCCAGTTGAGCGTGGGCCGTTTGAGCGTGGCCAGTTGAGCGTGGCCAGTTGAGCGTACCTTGTTTATTGGCCGGTTGAGCGTCAATATATTATTACTAGTGCCCGGCTCCGGACCGGATCCGACCGGATTTTTCCGGAGTCCGGGTCCCAAATCCGGGTTTTTTTGCGATTTCCAGATTTTTTCCGGACCGGATTAATCCTGAAAATCCGGCCGGATCCGGTCCGGCTGTAATTGCAAATCCGGAATCCGGGTCCAGCAAATTTTTTAAACCGGATTTGTGACTTACAACATTTTAACAAAAATTAATAAATTTTTAATTGAAAAATCCGGAAAAAACAGGAGTTCTGCCGGACTCCGGAAATTATTTTTACCGGATTAAAACAGGACAGGATTTTGTTTTTGATCAATTTATTTCTGCTGAAGACAAAAAGTTTTTTGGCTACTAAGTTTTTATGTTCTAGTTTTAGATTTTTGAATAAATCTTTCGGCCACATAAGTATTTGTTGTAGTTATTTTAGGTATTGACGCTCAACTGGCCAGTTATCAAGGTACGCTCAACTGGCCACGCTCAAACGGCCCACGCTCAACTGGCCCACGCTCAACTGTCCTCACGCTCAATCGGCCACGCTCAACCGGCCACGCTCAAACGGCCACGCTCAACTGACCCCAACCGTGAAAAGGGGGTAGGGGACATTTCATAGTAGCCGTTTCAGAGTAGCCTGGATAAGAGAAAAATAATTAAAGAAAAAAACACTTAAAAATTTTTATCATATATTTAAAAAAACTAAAGTCTAACTCCACTTATTAAATTTGTGGCTCTGAGGGCCGTTTGGGTTCGTTTTTGTCGATGCTCTGTTGATTTCACCATCTTCGTTCCTTTGGAAATTGCGAGCCTGGACATCTTCAGTCAGGAACTGGCGGAAATCAACTAAAAAATTTAAAAAACTTAGAAAACAAAGTAAAAATTCCAAACTTTTTCAAATTCCACATCGTTGTAGTTGTAGGATGAAGTCCGGCACATGACAAGCAAAGTTGAGTTGCCCCCTGCACGAAGGCAGGGGGACTTGAGTTGCCCCCTGCACGAAGGCAGGGGGACTTGAGTTGCCCCCTGTACGAAGGCAGGGGGACTTGAGTTGCCCCCTGCACGAAGGCAGGGGGACTTGAGTTGCCCCCTGCACGAAGGCAGGGGGACTTGAGTTGCCCCCTGCACGAAGGCAGGGGGACTTGAGTTGCCCCCTGCACGAAGGCAGGGGGACTTGAGTTGCCCCCTGCACGAAGGCAGGGGGACTTGAGTTGCCCCCTGCACGAAGGCAGGGGGACTTGAGTTGCCCCCTGCACGAAGGCAGGGGGACTTGAGTTGCCCCCTGCACGAAGGCAGGGGGACTTGAGTTGCCCCCTGCACGAAGGCAGGGGGACTTGAGTTGCCCCCTGCACGAAGGCAGGGGGACTTGAGTTGCCCCCTGCACGAAGGCAGGGGGACTTGAGTTGCCCCCTGCACGAAGGCAGGGGGACTTGAGTTGATCTTCTTCATCATCTTCACTTTTTGGCTTTTTTAATTTCTTCTCTCGATTTTTCTTTCCTCCTTTTTTCTTTTTGTGTTTTTCGTCAGATGAGGAAGAGGAAGAAATTGATGAAGAGTCTGATAGTGAATTGTCCGAGTCATCCGAGGAAGGATCTGTGGAAGACGAGTCTAAAAAAGACAATAAATACCAGAAACGATATTCAAAAAAAACCTGAGGAATCTGAATCAGATGAAGAATCGTCGCCATTGAAGATACATCCACAAAAGAAGCATCAATACCTAATGCCCATCGCATATTGCTTCTTCCTTGCTTTGCAACTTTTGCACGAGAATGTGAATTACGCAAATCCAATTCTGCATCCATATTTAGGCCACTTTCAAATTCATTAAATAAAACTTTGCGATATTCGCTAACTTTTGAATTGATTTCTTCTTCACTAAGACCCTAAAAAATTGAAAAAAGAATTGCCTGTTTCTATTAAAAACTTCAAACCTTTCCTTCCATCAAGTCTTCAAATTCCGCACATTTAATTTCAATTAACCGTTTATATTCATGATCCAACAATTCCAAATTAGGTGCTTTATTTGGCAATCCAGGAGAATTGGGGTCCCTGCGGAAAAAAAGTTTAAAAATAAGAAAAAGGTTTTTTCTAGGGTAAAAAAATATGCTGATTACGAATCTGAACTCAGATTTTGAAAAAGTCGAACCCGAACCCGAATATAGGTCCACGAATATCGAAAAACCATAGGGGGGACCAAGCTGATTATGGGGTGAAAAATTCGAATATGCAAATTATACCTCATTCGAACGAGCTCGTCGAGCTGAGTCGAATGACACCAAAATTACCGTGATTAAACAAGTTCGAACGAAGTTATACCACAAAGAACAAACTACGTAACATATATTTTTTGTGTCATAACTTCGCCCGATCTTGATGAATCACGGTGATTCTGATGTCATTCGACTCAGCTCGTCGAGCTCTTTCGAATGAGGTATTATTTGACCAATTTGCGCTCTGTTTATTTTTCGAAATTTTCCCCAAAATGTCAAATGTTCGAATTTCGGGTTCGGGATTCGACTTTTTAAAAATCTGAGTTCAGATTCGTAATCAGCATATTTTTTTACCCTAGAAAAAACCATTTTCTTATTTTTAAACTTTTTTTTCGCAGGGACCCCAATTCTCCTGGATTGCCCTTTATTTACTTCTGCTTCGGCACGAGCAATATCCTCTTCAGCATTGTAAACGATTTTATTCTAAAAATAAAGAGAATTTAGAAGAAGAAGAAGCTAACTAAAAGATACCCGTGAAAAGCTAAGATTAGCAACATTTGATGAACATAAGCATTTGTGCCTGAATCACGAGTTGTTGACAAACCAACGTTGTTATACAGTTTAAATTTAAAAGAATCTAAAATAGACTTAAATGAAAAAAAAATTTAAGAAAATCGAAAATCAATAAAATGTGCCCTGACAAAACTGACGCGAAAGCAAAAAGCGAAAAAATGGTTTGCGACAAAATGGTAAACAAAATGGTACTATTGACTTATAGGGGACTTTTTTTGGCTGGACCGATTTCGACAAATGATATGTCATTCGAAAGAGCTCGTCGAGCTGAGTCGAATGAGGGGTGAATGGTTTCGATCCGACAATCAGGGACCGAGTTACAGACCCCTGAAGTTTGAAAAAGAGAAGGGGGGAGTAAGCTCATTCTGGATAAAAAAATTCAAAAATGTAAATTATAGCTCATTCGAAATAACTCCTCGAGCTGAGTCGAATGACACCAAAATCAGCTCGATTGAACAAGTCTGGACAAAGTTATGTGACGTTTTTAGCTCCTTACCTATGGTCTCCGCGGTTTTTGCTGCTACAAGGCCTCGAGTACGTCCAGAGCAAGGGAAATAGGAATAGGTTTATGTTACTGACCCAGACCCATCGCCCGTAGACTCCCCGCGAGGCGCGTGCCGCAAAACCCCGCGCGAAGCGCGGGGTTTTGCACAAGCGCCTCGCCGACGCCCCATAGGTTTACGTTGTTTGTTTTTTGTGTCATAACTTTGTCCAGACTTGTTCAATCGAGCTGATTTTGGTGTCATTCGACTCAGCTCGAGGAGTTCTTTCGAATGAGCTATAATTTACATTTTTGAATTTTTTTGACCAAAATGAGCTTACTCCCCCCTTCTCTTTTTCAAACTTCAGGGGTCTGTAACTCGGTCCCTGATTGTCGGATCGATACCATTCACCCCTCATTCGACTCAGCTCGACGAGCTCTTTCGAATGACATATCATTTGTCGAAATCGGTCCAGCCAAAAAAAGTCCCCTATAAGTCAAAATTTCCAACAAAATATTCGGGTAGGGGACCTTTTAGAGTAGCCGTTTCAGAGTAGTTTTCGTTGAATAGTTGTGTTATTTATTGTGGTTTTGGTCCCTAGAACAACATAAAAGAAGTAAAAAGAAAAAAACAAAAAAATAGATCAATTGTTTTAAGAAAATTTCGATTTTAAGGGTAAAATTTGGGACACGCCCGACTTGCCGCGGGCCGACTTGCCGCGGCCGACTTGTCGCGACCGACTTGCCGCCGGCCGACTTGCCGCGAGGCCGACTTGTCGCCGGCCGACTTGCCGCCAAGCTTTTTAATTAACACCCCCCTTCCACAAGGCCTCCGCGGAAAAAAGTTTTTGCCGCTGCGGAGGAAGCCGGGCATGTCGAGCGGAACGACGGCCGCCGCTTCGCTACGGTCGCCGCGAGCGAAGCGAGCACGACCGCAGCGAAGCACGGCCATCGTGTAGCGAAGACCATGCCCGGCCTACCCTCCGTAGCAGCACAAAAACAGTTTTTCCAGCGAAGATTCAGTTGGTCATAACTCTGTTTAGAATCATCCAATCGAGCTGATTTTGGTGTCATTGAGCTCAGCTCGACGAGCTCTTTCGAATGACTTATAAATTGTCCAATTTTGAGTCTGGTACGGAAACTGTAGTTAGGGGTTTTTTAATTTTGGAAAATTTTTTTGTAAAATTTTTATTTTATAATTCAGCATGGTCCCATTTGATGGTCGTTGGGACCATTCTAATTGATTATAAATCAGAATATTTAATTAAAAAGCTTGGCGGCAAGTCGGCCGGCGACAAGTCGGCCCCGCGGCAAGTCGGCCGGCGGCAAGTCGGTCGCGACAAGTCGGCCGCGGCAAGTCGGCCCGCGGCAAGTCGGGCTGTACCCGTAAAATTTATCCTACGTACTCTGAAACGTCCCATTTTGGCGTATTCTGATCCGGCTACACTGAATCGGCTACTCTGAAACGGGCTTTACCGTGAAAAAGGGTTGGGGATCATTGAGTCCTGCCGTTTGAATCCCGGAGCATATTTTGGGCCATAACTTTTTGGGTTTTCAACCAATTCGAATAAAACTTTAAACAACGGAAGCCCTGGAACTGAGGATTATTTTCGCCAACTAGATTGATTTTATCAGATCATCCTACAAAAAGTTTCATCTAGATAAGTGCGCGCAATCGTGACTTTTTATGTTTAATTAATAGGCTGTAACTTTTTGTATATTGATCTTATCAAATCAATCCTGCTAGACAAAATAATCCTTACATCAAGAGCGTTCGTTTGATATATTGTTTGTCAAAATCGATTAGAAATTGAAAAAGTTATGATCCAAAATATGTCCACGGAACTAGACCGGCGGGACTCAAGGATCCTGTTCCGGGAAAAGGACGTTTCAGTGTAAAGAAAGCGGGCTATTAGAGACTTCATTTATACCTTGTTTTTAATAAATACTTGTAATATTATTTCATTTTTTTCATGCTTTTTAGATTTTACTAAATATGGCTATAGTATTAATCTGTTGATTATTTATTATCTCAGTATGAGCATTTTTATTAAACCCGAAGTTAAAAAAGTATCACCATCTGTTATTAGGCGGTTTGGAACTTCTTTTGGATCACATCAAAAGCTTTGGTCAAGGTTGTTTATTTATTACCTATTGTTAGTTAAAAAGCCTCATTTAGGTCAGAAACAAAGCTTTGGACAATCAATTTCTTTTTTGGAACTTGTGTGCTTTATGCGTCCAGAGTATCTCTACCTATTTGTGCTGTTGCTATGGCTAAAGAATATGGTTGGACTATTACTGATTCTGTAAGAAAAATTTTTTTCTTTTGGGGGTTTGGCGTTTTTGGCTGAATACTTTTATTTTTTTACAGGGCACTATTCTCTCCTGCTTCTTTTGGGGTTATGCAGCGACGCAGGTTGTTGCCGGAAATATTGCAGGTTAAATTTTAAAAAAATATTTTGATCTAATTAAGGGTTCTTACGTACAATATTTTTAAAATTATTTTCGGCAATAGTCGAGTTTTTGTGACCTCTTTTTTCGAATTTTTCATTTCCTTTAGAAGGAACAGTGAAAAGCACTTCTTCATCTCTTTTACGGAAATGAAAAAAACGAGAAAAAGAGGCACTATTACCTTATTTTCTTTTAAGATCACTACTCTGGTGAGCGTGTTCTACCTTTTACCACACTTGTTTGGTCTGCTCTAACTTTGTTTACACCTCAACTTTTTGATTTTGCATACTGGACAAGATCTCCTCTTTTTATTTTGATTACAATACGTGTATTGACAGGCATTGGGCAAGGTTTAACTAAACATAACTTGAGGGGTTTTTCGATATAATTTTGTGCAATTCTCGTTTCGTTAAATTTCGTTCCTCTTTTTCCTCAGTGTATTAAGGATAGCTGATTGTATGCCATAGCAGGGATGTCACGGATTACAAAAAAGTATCGGGTCAGGTTTTAGGCAGAGGGAAGTCAGGCTTCTATAAACCCGTGACATCCCCGTGCCATTGGGAATAGACAAATTGCATAAGTTAGCAAAGTCTGGTCCTTTTGAGGAAGGAAAAAAGGGGGCAATGAAATTCAATCTTACCCTCCTTTCTTATCTTCTATATTTTTAATATTTTTTCTTAAAAGGTTTTCATCTTCCTTCAATGGCTAGTATCGTTTCTAGGCATCTAACTGCTTCTGATAAAGGACGTGTTTTTGGCATTTGTTTGGCAGGTTCTCATTTTGGTTCAATAGTTGCTGGAGGTATTGGTTCTTTGTTAATCGATCTGTTTGGTTGGAGAAGTCTTTTTCATTTTGTTGGTTTGTTTTTTGTCAATTTAATGGGAGATTTTTACAATTTATTCATTCTAGGTATGATCAGTTTTATTTGGTATTTATTCTTTGAAAGATTGACTGATAGTGTTTTGTCTGGACGGAGAGCACGTGTTGTTTTTGATTCTGGAGGAAACGCTATGCAGGTTATTCTTGTTTTTTCTCTTTTTTAAAGATTTATTTTTAAATTTATTCTTTCTAGGACGAATCTCTAATTGAAAGTGACCATTTTATAAAGAAAAAACCTAGTAAAGGAGTGATTGTTGCTACAGCGGTTCCATGGTCCAAGTTATTTAGACATCCATCCTTTTGGTAATTTATCAAAGAATTTTTACTAACATAAGCCAATTTAAGGGCCGCTTCCTTAGCACAATATTGTGGAGCAAATGCTTATTTTACAATGTTCAGGTTTTTATAACTTTTAAAAACATTAATTTTTTAATAATTCCAGTTGGTTGCCTTATTATTTCTCGGATAATTTTCCTCAAGCGACGGTTTGTTTTCTTTTTGTTTTTTTTAATTTTGGGTTTTTTGGGTTTGACTTGATTATTATTTATATACTTCTTAACTAAAAATAAGTGCTTTGTCGGATAATTTCCCGTGCCAGGGATGGTTTAAAACAATAATTCCTCACTCCAAATACCCTACTCGGACCACTTTCAAAAAATCCCCATCCCCTGGATAAATTGAAATATTAATTCCCCAGGGGAAGTAATCTAGAAAATACGGTTTCTTAAAAATTAGTCAAAAGATTGGGACTTAAAAAAGCCTTTCAATATAATTCTTTCATTCAGGCGTTTGTGTATAATGTTGTTCCTTCACTGGCTATTGTTTTTACTTCACTTTGTGCCCCTTATTTTGCCTCAAAGTTGCTAACACATGGCTGTTCAATTACCTTTACACGAAGATTTATGGAGGTTTTTTAATTTAATTTTTTATTGCCTCATTTTTATTTTTTAATTTTCAGAGTGTTTCTCTCATTGGAATGGGAACTTGTCTTTTTCTCGTCTCCCTATCTTCACGATTTACAATTTCTTTGGCACTTTTCACTTTAGCAATGGCTCTTAGAGGTTTGCACCATGCTGGTGTTTCTGTAAATCCGCATGACTTTGCTCCGGATCATACTGGCTCAGTTTTTGGTATTTTTATACACTAATTTTATCGTTTACTTTCTGTCTTTTCGAGGTAGGGGACAACTAAGTTTCAATGGTGTATTTAGAAGCATCATTTTTTGATTATTAACTGACTTAAATAATTAAAACAATCAAAAGTTTAGATGTAAGGATTATTTTAGTTATCAGGATTTATTTGATCAATTCTACAGTTTATTCAGCTAAACTCTATAAGTTGTTCCGATCAAATAAATCCTGTTATATAAAGTAATCTAAGGCGCTTCCAATTGATATAGTTATTTAAATCGGTTAAGAATCAAAAAATTTACGGTCCAAACTCTGGTTCACAAGTCTGAATCGGGTTTTACCGTGTATTTTATTATTTGATTAATTTCTCTATTTTAATATATTTGCAGGGATTTTCAATGCTTTCTCGGCAATAACCGGATTTATTGGTGTTTACATGGCCGGTTGGATTTTACACTCATCGGACAATCAGTGGGCATATGTTTTTATTTTTACTGCATTGCAGTGCATAATTGGGGCCTTTGTTTATGGCCTAAAAGGAACAGGAAGCAGAATAATTTGACTTTTTTTAATCAGAGCATATTATGTAGAAAATTTGCGGGTTTGTTATTTTGTTTTTTACCTATTAGGATTGCTCTCCCAGTTTGGAATTTTTCTTAGAGACCAATCTTAATTGAAATATTTCGCTTCGTCGATTTCAATTGTCAAATATCATTTTATATGCCTTACAGACACTCGTTTTCTTGTTTTTTTTATCATTCTGTGATTTTTATAAACTGAATATAATTTTTTTAAATTTATTTTAATTGGGGAAAAACTTTTAATTATGAAAAAAAATTTTCAACAACTCCCCCTCCCCCTGAAAGAAAATCCTGGCTACAGGTTTGTTCATACTTGTATCTTTTTGAAAATTATTATTAAAAGCATTAAAATAATTTAATTGTAGTCAAAATCATAAATTACTATGTATAAGCATTGAACAATATAATGAACAAAATTAGGCAATAATTTCTTTTCAGTTATTTAAAGCATTTTCTCGTTGGTATTAATTAAATTGTCTAAGGATCGCAAAATCACTTCGATATCCTAAAATAAATATTGTTAAATGGACTGATAAAAGGGTCTTCTAGATTGGCACGCCAATAAAAAAATAAATTAAGGAATATTGAAAATTACCTCGGGCCGAGATAATTGATGATCCCCATCATTAATAATTGTCTTAACAACACGTTCCTTCGGCAATACACTAACCAATTTATCAATCAATTTCATTGGAACGGCATCATCTTTCAAACCATAAATTATGTGAACAGGACAATTCGGATCAAAGTTAGGAGTTAAAACCAAATTATTTTTCTCTCCATCCTATAATTCTTTAATTCAAATTATTCATTAAAAACTCACTTCAAGTGTCTCTTTTTGCCAAATATTTGTTTCAAAATAGGGAGACTTTTCTTCAAAATAACCTTTAGTTTTCAGCTGCTCTTTATCTGCTTCAGTAAGTCTAGGCTCAATTAATTCTTTAGTGAAATCTGGAGCTGGAGCGATTAACAATAAACCAGCGATTGGAAAAGGAGGCTGAAAAAACGTTCAAAAGCTTTACAAAATTTTCTTTAAAATTCTTCAAAAACCTGCTTATTTAATTCTTTAACCATTCTAAGAGCAATCCATCCACCTAAGGAAGAGCCAATTAATATTTGACGATTGTTTTTAGCATAACGTCGAAAAACTGTTAAACTTTGTGCCAACCATTTGGAAATTGTTCCCTCAAAATAGTTTCCTGTAGACTCGCCGTGACCTTTAACGATAAATAAATAATCAGTTTGGTAAAACTGCAATAAAGACACCCATGAAAATTGACAAAATATGTAATTCGAGAGAGCTCTTCGAGCTGAGTCGGCACAAAAATTAAGAGGGGCTCGGAACTTTGGACGGAGTATTTTGTCCATATTCATGCGTGGTCTGAATTGTAAAATTTTTCCCTCAATTTTTTAAATTAAACCCAAAATATACCCGAATAATCATGTCGAGTATAAGAAATATTCTTTTTCTTAGTCCATTCATCTACAGCATGTGCTTTTGTGCCTAACATATTAGAACGATAACCACCTAACCAAAATACATCTGGATTATTCCCACTCCGATGTCGAGTAGCTATTTTCTCGTTATCGATTTCAATAAATTCTGGAGGCTCAGTAATGGTGTTGGTGTCCATTATATAAATTAATAGATAATTTTTATGTGTACGTTCTGCTTAAAATTAAATAGAAACTCAAATTTTCAAAAATTCATTTTTAAATTTTGGATCTTTTAGATTCTAATTGGATAAATTACTCAACCCCAAAATATCGTTGACACAGAATATCGCCACCCAAAATATCGTCGACCAAAATATCGCCACCCAAAATATCGACAACAAAATATCGTTGTCCAAAATATCGTTGTCCAAAATATCGCCACCCAAAATATCGTCAAGCAAAATATCGTTGACAAAAATATCGCCACCAAAATATCGACACCCAAAATATCGTTACCCAAAATATCGTCACCCAGAATATCGTTGACCATAAATATCGTCACCCAGAATATCGTTGACCCAAAATATCGATCGCTGATTTCAGATAATTGCGAATTTACAAGCCTTTCGTGAATGTATTATGCGATTTAGATTTAAAGAAAATTAAAATCTTATCTTCCAGTAATGACCGAAGATAAACCCATTTCATCAATTTTCAGCAATTAACAACAAACCCATTTCATCAACTTACATTTGGGGAACTCTGTGGTAAAATGAGAGATATATCGACTTAAGGAGAGAATCTATAGAAATTGAAAATATTATATACTATTAGAAATTAATAGAAATGGCGCCTTTTTATAAAAAGAACTTTGCCTTTTCTCATTTATGTAGTTCAAGACTCTAACGCGGCGCATAGTATGGCCGACGTCTAAGTGGGTCCTGTCCTTGGCGCCCGTCCCATTTGCACACTATTTTCTTCTCAACGGCCTCCTCATCCCCCACAACGACCAAATCTCCATTACTTTCACCACGGAGAGCATATGTATGTATGTTTTTGAGCGGTTGTTGTTAGTGCTATTTGTGTGTCACATTCATCCCCACACTTTCATATTATTTTCAATACGCTCACAAGCCATCCATATATATAACCGCTGGCATATTTGCGGATTAATTTTGCGTATATATTTTCTTCGAATTTTTCCTGCTATAAATGATGTTTTTGATTTAAAATTTCTTGTCTATACTTACATATTTTAAACCGAATTCGATAATATCGAAAATATATGTAGAAAAATCGTTTTTGCGGATCCAACACCACATCTCATTTCAATGCTTATATTTTGCGGACTCCCCTCCTTGTTATGAAACAAAATTTCTTGTGCACTTTATGAGGCAATACAAAACAAACTGCTAATTCTATTTTTAAAAAGCAATTTACATACATATGTATATTTTATAATAAGCAAACCTATTTAAAATTACTAGTTTTTCTTCGTCCTCGAAAGTCGACGGGGACTTTCGAGATCGGCGGGGACTGTACATTTAAATTACAAAAACCCACGTAAACTAAAGTGTGCAATTATTTCTTTTCGAATTTCTCCGCAAAAAATGTTCGCAAATTTCTTCTTCTTACACATATTTTCGAATTTTTTGTCCGCAATTTAAGTATCGAGGGCGAAAGAACGTTGGGTTATAGAGGAATTTAACGATGCGAGTTCTTTTACTCTACATTTATGTCCATAGCAGTAGAGTCTTTCCATCTTCTCCCCAAAGCATTCCCACAGCATTGAGCTTTCTTTTTCCCCCGATAGCTTTTTCGCCCACAAAGCGCTTTACTCCAAGACTCACCAATATAGAAAATTTTATTTCTACGATGAAATAAAAGAAGCCTTTTGGTTGTAGGGAGAGGAGCTCCCCTCTCTCTTTATGTGAGAGAAAAGTCTCTCATTTTCAATGAAATTTACTTTTTCCTCTCATCAAAACGAAGCTTTTCGTCGACAAGACAACGTATATTTCACGAAATTGGCAGTGCAATTTATTTTAGACTCAACTCTTTAATTCTTAAATACTAAGTTTTTATGGGAATCTGACTAGATTATTGTAACACATTAGAATTTCTGCAGCCACCTCTTGTTAATTTCTACTTCCGCTTTTACTAAAGAAATACGCCATACTGTATTAAAATAAACCTTTTCTCTTCTTTTTATTATTCAGGATTTCTTTAATGATTTGAGTTTAAGAATATCTAGAAAACCTGGGTATTTAGAATCTGAGAATCCTTATGGAGGTTTTGTTGTCCTTTATAAGGTGATCTTTTGGACTTACTTTTTTTAAATTCTACTGCCCTTTTAATATTTCCTACTTTCAGTCCTCACTGCCCATAGTATAGAAAAAGGAATGTCATATAATGTAAAATATGGGGAAAATATTATTGAGGCAAACACTTGTTATAGGGGATTTTCTTTTGGCATAGACTGACTAATGCTTGTGGCATTGGCGAGAAAAAGATAGTTAATTTTTTATTTTTAAGACAAGCTTGCGGTAAAATTCAAGGCTTAGGATCAAAAGACTCGCACATTTCTCTATTTATATTTTACTCTAATATACTTCAATTTTTTTATTTTCTGTTAGTTTTCCTATTTTTATTCTCTTAAAGTCACAAAGCGAAGCGCCAACTTGGAATTTTTAATAACGATACAAACACATTCCTCATTTTTCCCATTGGCCAACTGCCAATATTAACCAATTCACCCGTCTTTCATTCCCTCTCCATCAATTTCAAACAAAAATTAAAACGTTAAAGGGAAAAATGCTTATTTTACATAACTAGTCCATATAATCGCGAGTAAAAATAGCCTTGTACATACTTTTTTCCGTAAATACTCTAATAAGAAGCCTTTTATAGAAGCCCATCTCCAATAGAAGCCCAGGACTTTTATTAGAGTATTTACGGTATTTTTGTTATTAAATTTCAGTTATTTTATTGTTCAGTTTCTTCTTCTTGTTGGTCTTATTAACTCCGATTAAAACTTTAAATTAACCTAAATATTTCAAGTTTATTTTCTTTATTCCATTAATAAAATAAAATGAGCGCAACAAATGCAGAACAGAAACCAACACAGCCACAAAAGCGGGCTCATGCTGGAGAGGAAAATGGTGCAGATGATGGAATCGCAAATAAAACGAAAAAAGTTGATAATGGAGAGGTTTATAATTTAAAATTGAAATAAAAAATATTTTTAAATATCAATAGATAAACAAAAATGATTTGGCAAATACTGAAAATAATTTAAAAGGTATTTCCTTTGGGGGGTATTTCTTCTAAAATAGAACTTTTTAGCGTCAGAAGCTGCTGACAATGAAGCAATCTCCGCAGAGCCAAAATTAACGAAAAAAACATTGGAGGAAAATAAATTGGCAGATCGCGAAGATGGAGGGGAAGAGAGCGATGCTGAAAGTGGGGCTGTTGACGAGGAGGAAGAAGATGATGAAGTATTGGATGATGATGAGGAAGACGATGATGATGCTGGTAAGGGATATTTGTGTAAATATTTGCTTGAAATAGAAAAGATTTGAGGTTTAGCTGGTGTATTAAAATGGTAGTAAAGGTTGTCCTCCCCTCCTTTTTCCTTTTTCAAAGGTTAAAAATGGACAGACTCAGCTCCCGTCTAAAATTGTTTAAAATATTTTGAGCATAATTATTTTTAGTTGGAGCTGAAGGAGATGATCAAGACGATGATGATGATGGAGGTGAAGATGATGAAGGTGAAGAAGAAGAGGAGGAAGAGTGAATATTTAATTTAACATGTTTTTTTACCTCTTCCATAACACTCCTGTGTATTTGAAAAATGAATGACTAAAATTCTTTTTTGTTGGAAATTCTTTTAAAATAATTTCTTGGTTGAAAATCTTAAATTCAAATTGAAAAAAATTATGAGACAATGATATTTTTTATTTTTTTGAGATTAGATGGGGTTTTTTGGAAGGTGGATTAGTTGTTATGGGGAAATGAATTTTCATTTTGATTGTTTTTGAACTTGCGAGAAGGGGAGGGGATGATTAGAAGGAGAAGAAATCGTCACCTTCCTTTTGGTCTTAAATTCATTTATAAAATCCAAAATCTGTAGAGGGCACATGAGCTTTTAGACAAATAATTTGTGTTCAACAAATATTGTAGAAAGGCTATCATTTCCATTTTTGATGGACTTACCATTGTCTTAAGTTTATTTTCATAATTATTTAAAAACAATGATAGCCTTCCTAAAATTTTATCAAGTTTTGGTCATTTACCCACATTTTCGTTTTATATTGTTCTTCCCTTAATATTTTTACAATGCTAATATTTTTTGGTTTATAGTTGAAATTTGTGTTTATTATTTTTCGTCTTAAATAAAAAACCTCACTACTCTAAATTTATTAAAACTGTTATTGTTTGGTTATACCCTTAATCCTTTAAGTTGTTCATCGTTATTCGTTCATCTATACAATGAGAATAAAAATAAGTAGTAATTGTTTTTACTGTTTTATTGTAACAAAAATTAATTATGGAATTAAATTTACAATATCTATATTTCTTATTTTCTGGTAATTAAACTCAGTTTAATCAATTATCAAAAGCTTCCAGAGTTGTATCATTATCCTCTGTTGACTGATTTTCCTGGAATATAGTATGTAGTAGTGATTAATATTTTTATTTTATTAAATTTAAGGAAGAAACGAGTTCAGTAAATGCAAAGTTACGTAAATTGTTATTCTTGTGCTTATCAATTTTGATCAACCTCGGACAACCCTCTGGCATAACGGAATCCCTTTCGGAAAAAATTTCTTCGAAACAAAACCGAAGGTATTTTGTATCATCTCAACATTCTGGAATAATTTACCTGATTTGCTTGTCTTCTAATTATTAACGTCTGAGCAATTAAAAATTGAAAAATAATTATAAATAAAATAAATGCTCGTTTGAAATGCATTTTACTTGAATTCTTGGGTTGAAATTAATTATTTGGGGAGTTTTCTGCGCTTTTTATTTAATCCGTTTATACTCTAATAAAAATTTAATGATTTTTGAAATTAGTCTGCAATAAAAAAGGAAGTAAATTTTTATAAAAGAAATTATACATAAAAATTCATTTTGGCCATTGAATTTTGTTTTTTTTATAAAAGGAACTAATATTAGCTATAATTTTTTTTAAATATTTAAACAGCTGCTTAAGATCTTTTTAAGTTTAATTAAAAATTAAATTTCAGACGAGGAAGTAATTTCAAATGGTAGCAGAACAAGAATCTTCAGAAAATACAACTTGTTCATCTCCAATTCCCAGCTTAAAATATTTAAGTAATGATTTGTTGATCAATCTTACCGACTGCTCTGAGGAACGAAAATTGAGCGGAGTATGCAAAATAATATAAAAATATATTTTAGATTTTTTAGTTCAAATCAAAATTGTTAAAACAATGGGAATTGTCTGCGAATAAAGGAACTCTTAATTATCATGTTGGAAATTGTAAATTTCGGAAGTTGGATGGCCAATATAAAATATGTTTACAGGTTGTTTATTTAAATACTGATGAGAACCAATTTTTTGAAGATTCATTATTAGTTCAAGACTTGTACATGGATATGGATACCGATAATATATCCGGATACGAATACTAAAATCCGTGTCCATGTGCAAGTCTGAAATTTAATCTTTTCATTTTATAAATTTAAGCTAAACGAAGATAGATGCAGAAAGCGTAGGAAACCGATGGAATTCAATAGTGTTTGTCAACCTTTTGATGAAGGGCTTTGGAATTTTACAAAACTGAAACAGGAAGAGGTTAATTGCTTCGTAACCTTTATATCAAAATTTTTTAGTGTTTGTTCTATATGGATAAAATTAAAGAAAATTCAATTTCATCTCAACATTCCCCCGAAGGGTTGGTTTCCATTAATGCCAGCCCATTGTCTGTTGGACATTCACTATTAATTCCTTCTCCACAAAAGTGTTTACCTCAAATACTTTGTTTTGAGGCAATCAAAATGTCTATAGAATTGTTACTTTTGATTGAAGATGATAATTTTTTAATAATTTATAATGGATTAATGGCACATGCGAGCGTAAATCATTTACATTTACAAACATTGTTTTGGCCGTGTAAAAGTGGAATTTTGGAAAAATCAGTAAAGGTGTGTAGAATATAAACTATTTCCCTAGACTAAACTGACTTAATTTTAGCCAAAATCAACTGGATGGGATTGGTTATTTCTTCTGCAAAGGCCTGATTGGTATTTACCAGCATTTGTCTTTCAACTTGACGATCTTACTGATATCGAAAAAATAACAAAGTATGGTTTTCATAATCTCAGGGATCTCATAATCCCCACATTAACCCTTTTTCGATTCGCCTTAACATAAATATCTTTTAAAGGGCATTAGATATTTGTGTAAAATTACTTATTGAAAATGGCGTTGCTCATAATTTGTTTATGTGTAGATCAAAACAATTTAAGAATCGGTTAAATAAAGTGGAAAATATACCAAATAATGAGATTTCAAAAGAATTGGTTACCATCTATTTGTTCCCAAGAAAAGCTTCAAAAGGTTATTTTTGAATAAAAAATTGAGTCAAAAATATATTTATTATAGAAGGTCTCTTTGTGGGTGGTTCATTAACTTCAACATTTGTACCAGCTGCTTTGGAAGTAGCAGGACTTTTGCCTGTATATGGTTTGTGGGAGAGATCAGAAATTAATATTAAAAATATTTAGATTCTGATTTCTTTGCTTCTACAAATGAATCAGAAATTCTTAAAATTTTTAATGAACGTGAGTTAATGTCTGATGAATATTTTGAACAATTGGCTAACAAATTAATAAATTATTTAATGGATGAAGTTGATGAATTTTAATAGGACTTCTTTGAAATTGTAGGATTTTTATTTGCTTATGGGAAACAATAGGAACATAAGGGGTGGGACAAGGGGGTCTTCCGCTTCAGTCTTCCTCAAAATTTCGTTTTTTGACCATTACGCTTTTTAAAATGGAGGAGGGCCCATCCATGAGAGGTGGGGGGAGGGGGGGACCAGGGTTATTAGATTTTACAAAGTTTTGCCAGATACTTTCTATTGTTTTCTATTTTTGCTATCATTATTATTGTATAAACGCGACGTATAAATTTAGATAAAATCAAATTTAAAAATTTATTTCATCAAGATCAACATCGTCTGTCTGATTAGGCAATGTAACTTTCAATCGACCATCAATTTCCATGGCTTTTTTGATAGTCTCACTAGCATTTAAATTTCCTGACCAACAACGTCTAGATATTCCATTAGTTACATCCCAATGAAGCATTTGATTCAAACGTCTTTCCACTTCAGTACTTCCATCAAGTAACATCCCAAACCCTCCGTTTATCTGAGAGAATATTTTCCAACTATTTTTTAAGGAATTTTACTTACAACATCTCCCCAACCAACACCACCACCATTATGAATAGCCAACCATGTGGCTCCTCGGAAGGAAATGCCTATTGCATTTTGTATTGCCATATCCGCGGTATAGGCTGATCCATCTTCGATATTGCTTGTTTCACGAAAAGGGCTATCTACACTTCCAACATCATGATGATCTCGACTAATAATTATTGGGCCCTAAAAGGGCTTAAAATCATCTAAATATTCAAATAAAATGGGATCAACCAAAGGGTCAACTTACCCAGAAGGTTAACTCAAAATATTTTGCTGGTTCTGGGATGAACCCATAAAATACTAAAGTATTTACCTTTAACTTGCCTTGACTAACTGCATCATTAAATGCACTAGCTAACCCAATTCGACCACGTAGATCAGAATATAAAATTCTTGCTTGACTTCCAACCACTAGATTATGTCCATCTGCATTTTGCACCCATTCCAGATTATTTCTGTATTGTTCTCGAACTAATTCACTTTCCGTTGAATTTATGAGTTTTTCAAGTAATTCAATAGCTATCTGATCAGTAATTTTCAAGTCTTCATAATCACCAGAGGAACAAACCCAACGGAATGGTCCGAATCCGAGCGAGAAAATATCTCTAAACGATTAGAGTTAGGCTTCTAACTAAGACCAAATATTTAAAAATTCACCCCATAATGTCTTGCATATAACTAGGGAATATAAACGATTTATCATCCTTTGCATTGTCTTTTAATATATTGGCACCTGCCCTATGACATTCCACAAGAAAGGCATTTCCATAATCCCAAAAGTGCATTCCACATTTGCATAGATTATTTATTGCATTAATCTGTCGAAGAAGGCTAAAAATTTTTTTGAAGATTTTTGTGTTAGAACAATTAATTTTGACCTTTTTTGAACAAGTTCAATAAATTTAGGTTTATTTTCAGCTAAAAGTTTATTTGATTCTTCGTATGTTAAGCCAGCCGGATAATATCCTCCACCAAAAGGATTGTGGCATGAAGTCTGATCAGAACCTAATTCAACAAGAATTGTTCCTTCTGGTTCTGCAACTAAGCGTTCCCTACAATAGTACTGTATCGTCCAATCACTATTTTATACATACCAAAGGTCTACGACATTGCCTAGATAACCAATACTTATAGACTTCTTTTCAGCTTTGTTTTGTTTTATCCAACAAATAATCTCTTCCAAATCCGAACTGTAAATGTCAAGCCATCCTTGTGAATGCCTCTTCTTAATTGCCTTTTCATTTATTTCAGCAATTACTCCAATACATCCAGCAATTACTGCAGCCTTTGCTTGAGCACCACTCATCCCTCCTAGGCCAGAAGTGACAAATACTTTCCCAGAAGGACTTGTTCCTCTACCCAAATACTTTTGAATAGCATTCATTAGGGTAATCTTCATTATTGAGAGATTGTAGATTTATTAAATACTACTTACAGTAGTGCCATGAACAATACCCTGAGGACCTATATAACAAAAACTCCCAGCTGTCATTTGTCCATACATTGTAACACCTAATGCAAAATATTTATCATAAAGCTCTTTAGTCGAGTAATTTGGGATCATCTGAATGAAATATTCATTTTACTTTTAATAATAAAAATGTTATTTCAAACCATTCCATTACTGATCACCATTCTTGGAGCATCTGCATGTGAGGGAAAAAGCCCTTAATAAAATATATTTATCTTCATTATTGAAAAATTATTCAATTATTATTCGTTGATTTTCAACCGGAGCCCAGAGACAACATGCAATGGCTCCGAAAATCCTTCAAAGCTGAAGCTAGGATTTTAGAATATCCTAAGGTTTGAAAAAAGGTTGGAGCCCAATAACCATCACCATTTAACACCTTGTGGATGTCCAGAATTCATAATTAATGTTTGATTTTCATCCATTTCACCCAAATATCTCAAAGTTAGACGAAATTGAATCCAATTTGAAAATACTTGTCCATTACCTCCATAAGTGTCGTGAAAACGAGGGAAAATATATAAATAAAATTTATTTATTTTATTAATTTTATTTATTTATATTTTTATTAATTTTTAATATAATTTTTTCCCAAACATTACACAATTAGTTACTTTGCTCTTTCACGAGCATTTCCGTTCTCTTCTCTCTCTTAAATTATACACCTTTTCTGTTTGTATAAAATCCCCTATCTTATAACAATATATGTTCTTTTCAGTTCTTTTTAGTTCTTCTAAAGCTTTTTAGCTCTATTAAGCTTATTCAATCTTCTTTGTAAAATTAATATTTTTTATAAATAAATCTTTGGAAATTGTTTTCAATTTGTATTAAAATTGGGAATTAATTAGAAGGTTACTTGGTTTCGCCAACAAATACTTATCTTCTGGTATTTGTTGTAGCTTAGAAAGACTATTTCTTTCAGTGGGGGCTCAGCGCTTTTAAAGAAGCAAGGCAAGTTTAAATTTTTTAGAAAAAATTCAAATTTTAAGTTGGGAAAAATTTTTTTTAAATTTCCCTTAGAAACTTAGAAATAAAGACTTTGTCATTTTCTAAGTAGACTGTTAACAATTATTGTTAACAGCCAGTAACTTGTTTTCTGGGAAGTGGGAAAATTTTTAAAGGAAAAAATACATCCAGCAACTCAACAGAAGACAAGTCAATGATGAGTAGCCCTTTGGAACAGCGGCTACAAATTACAATCAAAAAGATTGTCGAATTATTGAAGGCAGACCTAACTGAATTTGATTTAGATCGGGTCTTGGAAATGCCTTTAGAAGAAGAAATAATATATTTAGAGAGTTCAATAGAAGATTTGGACAATCTAATAAGAGGCCTCTGCGCGGCAAAAGATGAAATAAATTCGGTCTTTGAAGATTGGACTGAATTAAATAAAAAGGCATCAGCAGCAGAAAGGCCAGAATTCGACGCTTCTTTTAAAGCGTTCGAATTAAAGCATAGGCCAAGTCAATTCGCGGCCGAAGCAGAAAAGAAATTGACATCCTTGAGAATGTCAAAATCAAAATTAAGTCGCAAATTGCGACTAAAGAAGCTAAATTTAAGAAGAGAAAATGTTCAGGTAGAACAAGCACCACAAGTAGCTCCAGCCACGCCAGCTCACTATGAAGTAAGCTGCTGCAAATTTGGGCATCAGGCTGAAACATGTGAACACCCAACTAAATGTTTGGGATGCTCAGGGGCACATCCGTTAGCGTTGTGTCCGAACCAGAAAATTCCACAACAACCGAAGTTTAAACAATCGGCTAGCGTTGGAAAACAAAACGGGTTTAAGAAAAAATGGACCCAAGAGAAAATCAAACAGTCGGCTGATGATGGGAAACAAAGCCATTATCAGAAAAAATGGACTCCGAACAAATGGACTCCGAAAAAATGGAAAATGGACTCCAAAAGAGCAACCGAGCCGGAAACCCAGGCAACAGGTTTCAAATACTGCTTGTTAAAATGTGTACAAGCAAAGATGTTCAACCCAAAATTTGGGAGGAAGAAAAATGCATCCGGAACAATTTTTATTGATTCTGGAAGCCAAAGTAGCATGATCTCGGAGAGACTTGCAAAAGAATTAAAGCTCAAGCCCTATTCCATGGAAAAATTGGAATTGAGAGGCATAGGCCCTCCAGAGCTTACCACTCCGTCTTATTCGGAGATGGTAAAAGTTGGACTTGAAACTAGTGAAGGACCAATGCAATTGGAACTTCTGGTTGTTCCAAACGAACACCTCCCTCCAATGATAACAATTCAAATCGACGACCAAGATGAATCAACCTTGGAAACAAAACCATTGGAGGTGAAGCACAGAATAGAAAACCCCGATGTACTAATTGGGGCAAAATATTTAAATGAATTGGAAATAGCAAAGATCCGCCAACTTCCAAGCGGATTCTGGCTTTCCAAATCAATTTTAGGTCCACTGCTGGATAGCGAAGGAGAACTAATTGCTTCGGCAATTGTTTCACAATTGCCGGAATTAAATTGTGTTTGTCCTCAAATTGAGGCAAGAAACGAATGCCTTCCAAAAAGAAAGGTAGAAGCAATGAATAGACAGGAGAGAGCAATCCAAAAATTAAACAAAAAATGGATTGCAGCCCAAAAACAAAGGGCAACCAAAAATAATTGGTCAAATATCCAGCCCGGTGGAGGGAGGGTCGTCCCTATTGAGGACGAAGATGCGCCCCTGAGCTTTTGGCGAAAGGGGCGGAACAAAAAATTCAGGGAAGGAGAACTCCGTACCGTCAGGCAAAAAATTGCGGGATCGGATAAATTTGGGAAACAATCCCATAAACAGCTCTACCCAACCGAAATCAAAAGAGAAGGGTTGACAAAGAGAAATTTTATCGGATCAATAAAAAAGAATTGGGCCGAAAAATTTGCCTCGAGACAACCAAACTGGTCCACCCCCACTCGGGGCTTTGCACTGAGTGGGGAACAGTCGGACCACCTTGTCGACGGGAGAATAATAGCACCGGTCGTTTCAGACCAAGGGCTAGCTGTAAAAGAAGCACAGCACAATCTATTATTGGGCCGTGGCAATCGAAGCCTGAATGACCCAGCGGCAGCAGACACGGTAGGTTCCTTCGGAGCCCTTCGTGAGTATGACCGCACACTAGCCTCAACATTCCGAGGCAGGAGACAGTTAAGCTTTATGGGGATGAAGCAGCACTCCAAACTTTCATCAGCACTGGTGGCTTGGAAGCTTGGATCTGCTGGAGGAAGAGGACAAGGCATAGGGCCGAGCACTTCACACATCACCCCGGTGTTGGGAGTGTCGTGAAAACGAGGGAAAATATATAAATAAAATTTATTTATTTTATTAATTTTATTTATTTATATTTTTATTAATTTTTAATATAATTTTTTCCCAAACATTACACAATTAGTTACTTTGCTCTTTCACGAGCATTTCCGTTCTCTTCTCTCTCTTAAATTATACACCTTTTCTGTTTGTATAAAATCCCCTATCTTATAACAATATATGTTCTTTTCAGTTCTTTTTAGTTCTTCTAAAGCTTTTTAGCTCTATTAAGCTTATTCAATCTTCTTTGTAAAATTAATATTTTTTATAAATAAATCTTTGGAAATTGTTTTCAATTTGTATTAAAATTGGGAATTAATTAGAAGGTTACTTGGTTTCGCCAACAAATACTTATCTTCTGGTATTTGTTGTAGCTTAGAAAGACTATTTCTTTCATAAGTAACCTAGTTTTATTTTAATTTAGAAATTAGAGATTAACTTAAAATTACCAATTCCTGTGGAAATTGTGCTATATCTGGATCTAAATTATTTAAAATCATCAAAACAATTGCTGCAGCTTGTCGATTACTGCATTTAATTTGTTCGATAGGAGGAGCCTTTTGAGATATTTTAATTTTTAAATATTTATTTAAGTCTAAGTACTTTAATATCAAAATTAGGCATAAACCTATAAGCATAAATATGTCCATAAGTTTTAAGCTCTTCTAAAAATTCACCGGCCAATTCTTTATGAAAACGACTTGGCACATAACGAAGAATATTTTTGACAGCTAACTAAAGAATTTATTTTGAATTTAGAATAAATTTTTTAAAACTTTAATTTCTTCTTTATTTAAAGGAACAGAACGGATAGGAGCGTGTTGAATGTTAGGCTTATTTCTTTGTTCGTGTGGATAACATGGAAGTTTTGCCAAAAAATTTCCTTGCAATAGACAACCAATTTTTAGAGTATCCATAGTTTAAAATTTAATTTAAATTGAGTTTGCTTAAGTTCTAGAAAAAATTTTTTCGAGACAAATGGTCTATTAACTTTAATAATTAATCAAAAATATTCTCACGAGTAAAAAATTATTTTATATAATGATTAATGTTATTAAAATAATATTTATTTACAAATAGAAAGTGAATAGAGAGATAAGGACAGTCCAAAATTATTAAATCTAATTGATTAACAGTCATACCATAATTAAATAATAAATAATCACGTGTAATTAAATTAATATTTTAGGAGAATATTAAATTAATAGTTCACTAAATTTGTTAAAAACAAGCAAGCAATTGGGTCATCCTAATATACCGCAAAGGCAGTGTCCCAGAAAAATATTTTACTGTTTGTAAGAGAGATTCAAAATCTGAATTTTAAAAGATTATCGTTTAACTAAGATAGCTTGGAGACAAAATTACAGAATATGCAATAAGTGGACTTTGAATAAGAGGTGATAAAGCATAAGGGCTCAGAATTAATGCTGAAAGAAATGCAGGTGATAAAATAATTGGTGATAATACAAAAGGAGATAAAATTACAGGACTTAGAGCTGATGGATTTAGAATAAATGGATTTAATGCTAAAGGGGAAAGAATTAAAGGAGTGAATACTTGAGGTGATAAAATGAAGGGAGAAAGCAATACTGGAGAAAGTATTAAAGGGGCAAAAGCTCCAGGAGAAAGAATGACAGGTTGAAGTGCCAAAGGAGACTGAAAATTGAAGAAAAATTTTGAAACTTTAATTTTTAAATTACCAAAATTAAGGGTGAAAATAATGGTGGTGAGAGAATTAAGGGTGTGAGAAGGCGCGGTGATAGAACCAACGGCACAAAAACCCAAGGGGAAAGGATTACCTTTAAAATAAAATATAAAACTATGAGAATATTTCCTCTTACCGGTCCAAGTACTGCTGGGGCAAGAATTAATGGAGAAAATATTATAGGGGATAAAATTACAGGATTTAAGTTGATTAATGTCTTGAATATTAAAAATATATATCAGAAATTTCTAAAAAATATTACCAAAACAAAAGGGCTAAAACTGATAGGTGATAAAATTATTGCTCGTTTTCTCCTCCTACTTTGGTGGAAATCGTCAAATTTTGGTTTCTTTGGTTGAATTTTAAATGAGTCAATTGTAGCCAGTTTGTGTATGTCGTTTTCAATGTGTGAAGTTAGCACCGAATTATTTAAAAGAAGGAAACGTTGAAGAAGCTATAAATGTCTCAGGCAACTCTATTTGTAATTAATTAAAATATTTCGATACCTTCGGGTCATGATATGGAGAGTCTGTCCCATAAATCATTTTTAATTGTTCTTTTGTAAGAAGCGAATAACCGGTTTGATTCATTTCTCGTATCTGATTAATATTTGTCTTTCGTTGCAACTCTTCGAACAAGTCAACCTTCTTGACTTCAGATTCGTCAAAAACATCACTGAAAAATTATAAAATGGGCAAAATATCTTAATTAGGTATTTTACTACAATTTATATTTACAAACCGTGCCTGATATTTTGTTTGGTAAAGTAGAGCGGAGTGCCATCATTAGTGCGGACTTCCCTTTCATATTTTTCCTTATCAAAATGTTTATTCCAAATAGATTCTACTCCATTTAAATTTTTATTGTTTAGTTCCTTGAGGTTTTTAAATAAATTAAAAAATTTTTTTGTGAAGGAAAAGGACCTTTTCAATTTTTTCGGCATCCTCAATTACACCTGCCGCCTCCATTATCTTAATTTTTAAATATAAATTTTAAACAATTTCTCTTACAAAATCAAGCCACATTTGCTGGTCTTGGGAACTGAATCCAACTGGACCTCCAATTTTCTTTATCAAAGATGGAATGCTGGTTAAATTCTAAACATGGCAGTCATTTTTTAGAAAAATAAAATTTGAATTTACCTCAATTCCATTACCATTTCCGTGTAAAGAGAACAATGATGGAGAAAGAAAACTCAACTTAATAAGGAAGATTCTTTCAAAATTTTGTTTTAATTTACCGTATCATTATGCTCCTCCGGTGTGACACTCAAGAAACGGGGTGAGACAAGCTTTAAGGTTTTATTATCGAGCTCTGTAGAGTTTTGACCAGTAAATGCATATCCAAGTTTAATTCCATCTCTTAACAAATTTACTAGACGTTGAAGAGGTGCTTTTTCTTTTTCTAAACGTTTCTTCTTCAAAAATTGTTGTAACTTTTCTGGATTTCCGATTACATCGTTTAACTTAAAAACAAAGCTTATCTTTCATATTTCTCAATTTAAAATCTCACATCTTCTTGAACGATCCCTCGTCGTTTTAAGCCATTATAAACAAGTTGATCCATATTTTTAATTTCAGAACCTTCAAGCATCTTTTTAATATTGTTCCGTTTTTGTGTGCTTGCCTTAATTCGTTCTACAGTATGTTGCCAACTTAAAATATTCTTTAGAATTTTTTAAAGAATCATTTTAAGGATTTAAAAAACCAACGGAATAACATCTTTCTCTTTTTTGCCTTTTGCTTTAAGAACAACAACCATCATCTTCTTAGCTAATTTGCCAATTGGACTAAGACGACTTTTAGCAGGTTTATAAAGTTGATAATAATCTTTCTTAATAATTCCGGTCTGACGTCGCTCACGTCTATGCTCTTTATAAATCTTGTTTAGAATATGAAGACGTTTGAGAGGCTTTTTTGTAAAAATCCGATATCCAGAATTCTTAATATCGTTATTATTTATTATTGGTTCATCCATAAGGCGTAGACCACCAACCTAAAAACCAAATAAATATTTTTAAAAATTTTACAGACTAACCCAACGCTTTCGGTTAGACGCTCTCTGATGGCGCTTTGATGATTGTTTTAGTGCCATCAATTTTTTACGATGATCCGCTCGTTTTTTGATACGGTATATATCGAAATTTGTATTTTTTCGGTTATTCTGAAGTTAATTAGATAAAATTGGAGAAATTTACCGTTTCAATGAAAGTTCTGCCATTGAACTTGCCAAGAATTAGAGTGGATATGCATTTTGCATGAAGTGGAACAGTAGAAGCGCGTTTTGAACACTCCCCAAATTCATAATTGACAGATTTAGAAAAGTGTCTTAGTCTGAACAAAATATGAAATTATTAATTCCACAATGGCAAATTTTTTTCTAATTAACCTTTGATTAGCGATAACAGCAAAAAGATTTGAAAATGCCTGTTCAGCCCCTAAAAATTTCAAAAAATTATTTAAAATTAAAACATTTCAAGTACAATGCTGATAGAGTTGTAAAGCGTGGTCATTTTGAATGGGAATATTTTGGACTTTCCTATAGAATTCAGCTTTTCTATCTTCTTTTTGAATAGTTGGATGATCATTTGATTTCTTTAAACTGGGAGGTTCGCTTTTTGCATAATTTTTTTGGCCGATTCTCATTGATTGATCCTTCCCAATATTTCTTTCTATTTTCAATGTCGTCTCTAAATCTTTTTGATTTCCAATTTGTTTCGTTGTTATTTGCAAACAATGAATTTTATTAATAACAAAACTTTGTTTGATGATCAAAAATATTTTGAAATAAAACAAAAATGTATTTAAAGGAAGCATTTTTGTGAAACTAATTGGAAAATAATTTTAAAATTTAATCCGTTTGGCAGCAATTTTTATTTAATAGACCTTCAAGCCAAAAATAGGAATAACAATTAATAAAGCTCTAATAATACATAAATTCCTCTAATATTAAAACACGTTAATCGTGAGAAAATCCTATAAAGCAGCATGTTTTTGTGGATAAAAGATAAGATAACAAGCCATAAATATTAATTAATTTAAAATTAATTTTTTGCACCGCTAGGTTTATGCTTTAATATTATAATAAATATTAAAGTTATTAAAGCTTGGAATTCGTAGACCACCCAGATTCCGAAAACTTTATGTTCTAATTAATCTGAAAGGTTCATTAAATTAATTAAATTTATAATTGTAATATTTTTTTGTATTTTTTTTAACGGATTAGCTTTAAATATTTAATAGAGTTAAATGTTAGAGAATGAATTTTAGGAAAACTGGGTAAGATTTCTTATTAAAAACCTATTAGAATTAATTTTAAAGGCATATAGTATTTTTGTTTATTTTATAGAAAATTCAATCTAATACTCTAAACTTTCGGTTAATATACAATGAATGATTATAATTTTACGAAAAATTAAACTGTTTTATTTAGCAAAAATATTAAATTATGAAAAAAACGTTGTTACTTTTTTAATGTAAATATGTAGACAAGCACTTCAAAGAGATAAACCGCTGTTAGCTTGAAAAAAGATTTTGGAGGAAAAGTACAAAATTAACAAAAATCAAAATTTCTATGTATCTTTTAAAATACCGTCAAATAATAATTTATTGAAAAATAATTAGATGAAGTTTAAGAATGAGGTCTTTCTTATAATTATGTCGCAATAGTTAACGTGTTTTTTACTAATAATCCCAATAAAACAATAATTAAACAAAATATGTAGAACTAATAATCAAATAAGTTTATTATATCTAATAAAAATCTTATAAATATATTGCTTTTGATGACCTTGAATATATAAATATGTACATAAACTTGAATATTTTCTTCTTTAGTTAAATTTTAAAATTAAAAATGAACTCTAGTATGTAAGGATTTGTGTAAAAATGAACTCTAGAATGAAAGGATTTGTGTCCTAAATTAAATGACAGACTTTAAAATTTCGATCTTGCCCGTAATCATTAGTTAAATGTATTTTTTAAACGTTTATCACAATCAAATAGTTATGATAATTAATGTTAAAAATAACTGGAAAATTATAAGAAAAATGAAAGATTAACAGAAGCATGCCCGAACCATAAAAAAAAGGTATTTAGTGTTTTCTCGTTAATAAAATGAAAATAAACTTTCTTCTTCAAAATCACTTTGTTTCTTACGTTTCTTCTGAAACCCCGGAACCTCAATTCTTAATAACATTATCACCAGTATTTTTTACTTTGTTAATGACTTTGTAGTAAAGATTCTCAATGAGCTCACGCTAAAAAATAAAAGATGAGATTGATTTAAAAAATTTGTTTTTCCGAAATCGTTTGTTTCTACTAAATGTCATGCTATATCTTAAAACTTACAAGGCCTTGCGATTTTGGTTTCCCGCTAGAAACGGGGCCTTGCGTTGAAGCAGGATCATCTTCATATTCGCACTCACATTCCTCAGTTGTAGTAGGTAATGATGTAGTAGTTGGTGTTGTTCGTTTATGTTTATGAACGCATGGTTTTTTGGTTTTGGTCTTAATCGTAGAAGCAACAGTCGAGTTTACACTTCGGGAAGGAGGGGGTTTTGGGTATTCTTTTGAGGATGGTGATGCAGATGACAAACTTGGAACAGTTGAAGAAGATTCTGGTTGAGGGGGCTTCTTTGGAGAAACAACAGATACGGGAGTAGATTGAGCAGGTGAGCTACTGCTTGTCAGTTCTTCGGCACATGGAGTTTCACCTGATGGAGGAGATGGACGTGGAGCTGGTGAAGAAGATTCTGGTCGGGGAGGCTTCTTTGGAGAAACAACTGATACAGGAGTAGATTGAGCTGGTGAACCAGTTGTTGATCCTTGTCCGCGGGGCGATGGAGGTGATGGACGAGGTGCAGGTGAAGAAGATTCTGGTTGAGGGGGCTTCTTTGGAGAAACAACAGATACAGGAGTAGATTGAGCAGGTGAGCTACTGCTTGTCACTTCTTCCACACATGGAGTTTCACCTGATGGAGGAGATGGACGTGGAGCTGGTGAAGAAGATTCTGGTCGTGGAGGCATCTTTGGAGAAACAACTGATACAGGAGTAGATTGAGCTGGTGAACCAGTTGTTGATCCTTGTCCACGGGGGGATGGAGGTGATGGACGAGGTGCAGGTGAAGAAGATTCTGGTTGTGGAGGCTTCTTTGGTGAAACAACAGATACGGGAGTAGATTGAGCAGGTGAGCTACTGCTTGTCAGTTCTTCGGCACATGGAGTTTCACCTGATGGAGGAGATGGACGTGGAGCTGGTGAAGAAGATTCTGGTCGGGGAGGCTTCTTTGGAGAAACAACTGATACAGGAGTAGATTGAGCTGGTGAACCAGTTGTTGATCCTTGTCCACGGGGGGATGGAGGTGATGGACGAGGTGCAGGTGAAGAAGATTCTGGTTGTGGAGGCTTCTTTGGTGAAACAACAGATACGGGAGTAGATTGAGCAGGTGAGCTACTGCTTGTCAGTTCTTCGGCACATGGAGTTTCACCTGATGGAGGAGATGGACGTGGAGCTGGTGAAGAAGATTCTGGTCGGGGAGGCTTCTTTGGAGAAACAACTGATACAGGAGTAGATTGAGCTGGTGAACCAGTTGTTGATCCTTGTCCGCGGGGCGATGTAGGTGATGGACGAGGTGCAGGTGAAGAAGATTCTGGTTGAGGAGGCTTCTTTGGTGAAACAACAGATACGGGAGTAGATTGAGCAGGTGAGCTACTGCTTGTCAGTTCTTCGGCACATGGAGTTTCACCTGATGGAGGAGATGGACGTGGAGCTGGTGAAGAAGATTCTGGTCGTGGAGGCTTCTTTGGAGAAACAACTGATACAGGAGTAGATTGAGCTGGTGAACCAGTTGTTGATCCTTGTCCGCGGGGCGATGGAGGTGATGGACGAGGTGCAGGTGAAGAAGATTCTGGTTGAGGAGGCTTCTTTGGAGAAACAACGGATACAGGAGTAGATTGAGCAGGTGAGCTACTGCTTGTCACTTCTTCCACACATGGAGTTTCACCTGATGGAGGAGATGGACGTGGAGCTGGTGAAGAAGATTCTGGTCGGGGAGGCTTCTTTGGAGAAACAACTGATACAGGAGTAGATTGAGCTGGTGAACCAGTTGTTGATCCTTGTCCGCGGGGCGATGGAGGTGATGGACGAGGTGCAGGTGAAGAAGATTCTGGTTGAGGAGGCTTCTTTGGAGAAACAACGGATACAGGAGTAGATTGAGCAGGTGAGCTACTGCTTGTCACTTCTTCCACACATGGAGTTTCACCTGATGGAGGAGATGGACGTGGAGCTGGTGAAGAAGATTCTGGTCGGGGAGGCTTCTTTGGAGAAACAACTGATACAGGAGTAGATTGAGTAGATGGACCACTGGTTGATCCTTGTGCGCGGGGCGATGGAGGTGATGGACGAGGTGCAGGTGAAGAAGATTCTGGTTGAGGAGGCTTCTTTGGAGAAACAACGGATACAGGAGTAGATTGAGCAGGTGAGCTACTGCTTGTCAGTTCTTCTGCACATGGAGTTTCACCTGATGGAGGAGATGGTGGAGCTGGTGAAGATTCTGGTTGTGGAGGCTTCTTTGGCGATACGACTGCTACAGGAGTAGATTGAGCTGGTGAACCAGTTGTTGATCCTTGTCCGCGGGGCGATGGAGGTGATGGACGAGGTGCAGGTGAAGAAGATTCTGGTTGAGGAGGCTTCTTTGGAGAAACAACGGATACAGGAGTAGATTGAGCAGGTGAGCTACTGCTTGTCACTTCTTCCACACATGGAGTTTCACCTGATGGAGGAGATGGACGTGGAGCTGGTGAAGAAGATTCTGGTCGGGGAGGCTTCTTTGGAGAAACAACTGATACAGGAGTAGATTGAGTAGATGGACCACTGGTTGATCCTTGTGCGCGGGGCGATGGAGGTGATGGACGAGGTGCAGGTGAAGAAGATTCTGGTTGAGGAGGCTTCTTTGGAGAAACAACGGATACAGGAGTAGATTGAGCAGGTGAGCTACTGCTTGTCAGTTCTTCTGCACATGGAGTTTCACCTGATGGAGGAGATGGTGGAGCTGGTGAAGATTCTGGTTGTGGAGGCTTCTTTGGCGATACGACTGCTACAGGAGTAGATTGTACAACAATAGTTGTCGAACTTTGCTGACTTACTGTGCTCGTTTCTTCTTTATCATGCTTATGATGATGGTGGCGGTGATGATGTTTATGGCGATGATGTTCATGTGATTCGCTTTTAGAATGGCTCTTGCTTCTCTTATGTTCGCTTGAATGACTATTTGAAGCTGATTTACTTTTTGAATGATGTGAGCTACTACTACTAGATTTACTACCGTGATGTTTGCGTTTAACTTTTTGCGGTTTAATAGTAGTTGTTGAATTCCCATCTTCACATGGAGGCTCTTCTCCTCCGTTTCCACGAATATGTTTGTGTTGCCTCTTATGATGTTCATGTGAACCTGATTTGCTTTCCGATCGTGAGTTGCTCGCACTATGATGTTCATTACTATTTGAATTACTTGATGATTGACTCTCGCTTTCAGAGTACCTAGAACGTGAATCCTCCTCAACAGTTTCACTCGCTGAATAGCTTCCTCCTTTGGATTTGTTATTTTTTGCCTCGTTCCAATTCTGTAAATTAATTTTAATTGTAAATTGAAAATTATTTTGTTTAAATTTACTAAAAACTTAAACCGAGTAGTCGAATCGAAAGATAAATGAATCAAAATACTTTGGAACCGGTCACTGAATAAAATACAGTCAACGATGTTGCGGGCGAGGAAAAGTACCACGACATTTAATAATACTATTCCATAACAATTTATAAACTCACAAATAGATTGAATCCTTCAGCTTCTAATAAACTAATAGCCAACAAGACGCAAGAAATTGCCGATAAATATGAAAGATGCATAATTTTCGTGATTTAGGCAGTTTATTTTTGTTTTATAGTATTTTTTGGTTTAATATTTTAGAGGTATTAATATTTTTTATTTATGGTTTGGGCTTTCCAGTAAATAGAAGGGTAATAAAGAGGGGAGAATAAATAAATTAGTTAATGAATGAATTCCAAGCTGGATTGAAAACTCCTTGTTGCCCATCGGCTTAAGTATTAAGGCTTCAAAGAGAGGGAATTTATTTAAAAATCAGTTGAATCAACAAAAAAATAAATTTATAAATTGGCAGAAGATTAAAGAGCGGCAAAAAAAGTATATTTTTTTGCAGAGGAATAATTTTATTACCACGTATCAAAGGGAAGTTTTCCCCAACTCATTTTCTAGTTTGAAACGTTACTTCAGCATCAAACAACTCAATTTAATATGAATATTTGCCAAAAAATTCTATTTTAGAATTTGTTGAGAGATATAGAGGAGAGAATTAAAGGCTTTCTCCACATGAAAAGCATACTTTAAATTAATTAAATTTTATAAATTATGGTAATTAACAAAAGCATTAGAGATAATGGAGGTGTTTAAGGAATAATTTTCAAGGCTCATATTAAAAAATAAAAATATTTCTTTAAAAATATACACGTGAAAATACCATGAATTTCCATTCTAAAACATTAAAGCTTCATCGATATATTACGCAAATACATGTTTGCTAAAGTTTTTTGAAATTTCATTTTGAATCTATGGGATTCTTTTTTAATTTTGGCTAATTTTATTTTTATATCTCAAACAACATTTTCAAATAATTAAATGTTTTTGCAGTAATTTACTTTAATTTATTAAATTTTAATAAAATTATTTGCTTCATTTTATTAAGATATTTTAGTGATCTTTATGGCTTAACTTTATTCAAACTAAAGATTTTAACGTGTCGCGACACTTGCAGATATTATATTTGCAGACCCGACACTTGCAGACCCGACATTTGCAGACCCGACATTTGCAGATCCCGACACTTGCAGATATGACACTTGCAGATCAGACATTTGCAGATCCGACTTTTGCAGATTAGACCCATTTCGCTCTCTTCATTACCTTACCTATACACCGTGGAGTGTTTGCTGCTGCGGAGGAACCCTGGGATGCCATCTCATCGATGATAGGAATAGGATCATGTTATGAGCCCAGAGCCCAGCGACCGTTGACTCCCCGCGAGGCGCGTGCCGCAAAACCCCGCGCGAAGCGCGGGGTTTTGCACAAGCGCCTTGCCGACGCTCCATAGGTCTACGTTGGACATTTTGAACCTCCGGAAGAAAGAGAATCTCGGGAAAAAAGAGTGGTGCGTTCGACGCAGCTCGTTGAGACGAATTGGTATGGGTCTTATATCAAACCTTTCCAACGGTATGCTATATATATCCTTTGATTTTTTAAGATTTTTAAATTTTTTTTCAAAAATTAATATCTGCAAAAGTCGGATCTGCAAATGTCTGATCTGCAAGTGTCATATCTGCAAGTGTCGGTATCTGCAAGTGTCGATCTGCAAAAGTCGTCTGCAAATGTCGGGTCTGCAAATGTCATATCTGCAAGTGTCGTATGACCGATTTTAATATCAAATAAAGCCTAGATGATTGAGAAATAAATAATAATAATCATTTTATTTTAATCTAAATGTTTACATATTTGATAAATAAATAAAATTATCATTAAATCTAATACCCAACAGTATCAAAATTTTCCCAAAAATTAGTAATTAAATTCTCAAAATCTTTATACTTTAATCCTCTCCAGTTTTAACTTTTTTCTAATTTATCCAGCTTTCAACTAATTTCTCAAGTAAATTCAGTTCGAAATTTTTATAAATCTTTAAAATCAAATTTTAGTAAATTTTAATTTTTATATCATAGTATATGTATGTATATTCATTAAATTAAACATAAAGTTAGTGATAAAAATTATATTTTTGAAGTGCATTAACTAAGCTGCGGGTAAGTAAATTTCACTTTTTTACCTCCCTAAGGATCGTTTAACAACCGCCCAATTGTAATAGTTAAATGCTGCCAGAAAAATCTTCCTTACAACAGGATAAAGGATGAGAATTTTTTCAATGATTTAGAAAACGTTAAACCTTTTTGATATTCAAAACCAGATAATTATTTTTTATAGATTAAAGGAGATTAGCTTACATTTGCAGTTGATGTATTCTTGTTGATTTTGTTTTGTATATATGCGTTCCATATATTGCAATAACGATGTTTGTATTTATCTTTTAAATCTTCAAGCTTAAAATTAATATTATTTAACAATAATAATCTAAATTTTTATGCTTAAAATAATTAGGAGGACATGTGTAATTTAATTAAAAATACTTGAGTAATTTTTGTATTTTTACCTGACTAGTTTTATTTATTAAAAACAAATTTGCAGCAAGAAACATTCCAAATCGACAGGTTTCGAGAATTTTTTCATCTTGACTATGTATTTTTTTACAAGTGGTTTCAATATAACCATTCAATGTATTCCAAAAGGCATCGGATTCCATAAATTTTTTGGCAACAAATAAACTTGTTATGTTTTCCATTTCTTCATTTAAATCTTCACCATACTGAAAAATATTTATAATAATACAAATCATCAATTAAAAACTCGAAGTAATTCAATATTTTTCGAATATTTTATATAAAAATGAGCTTACTTCATGTAGAATAAACTCCATCACGTCTTTAGCAATTGCTTCATTAAACCCTTCAAAATTTTCAGTAGAAATAAATCTCTCAATATATGTAGACATTTCTTTCGCTGAATCAACTATTATTTGAATTGATGGAAGTTCTACTAAAGTTTTGAATAATAATTAAGGGGATATTAATTAGTGTAACGTGCCTTTTGGATATTTATTAGGAGCAATATTCACAGAACTTGGCCCAGCTATGTTTGAAGAAGTTGCCTCACTTTCAAGAGGTTGACTCACTCCTTCATGCCTCACTCCATGTTCACTTCCATAAACTTCTTCATGACCGCTTCTATGCCCTCTTCCACGACGATGACTTACACCAATGTTTGAATCAAAATCATTGGGATTGTTGCTTGCTGAACAACATTTGCCTAGAATGGCTATAGAAAAAAATAGTTTAATTAATGTTCAATTAAGAAATTTTATTTTTTAATTAATTAAATAATTTAATTAATTAAATAATTATTTAAATTTAACCTCCAGGGTTTACATTATTAAATAAAGTAAAAACAATTAAGAAAAAGAGGCTTAATAAAACATCGTTACTCATCCAGACTTTTAATATTATTTTTAATAAACCAGTTTTTTGATTTCCCCTTTCTAATCAGGAAAGTATTATGTCTAAAATTAAAATCTTCTATAAATAAAAAAATAAAATGAAGTAAAATGAAAGCCTGATAGCAATAGGATGCTACTGTAATTTATACCTTATATTTCCACTCTTGTATCGAATATAAAGTGCATTTTTGGCATTTGCACTTTAAAAATATAAAAAGATTAAAGCGATGTTTGCCGCCAAAATATGTGTTTTGCTTTAAATTCCACATCATTTATTGACAGTCGGTAAAATAAAAGCAATAGTAAAAATGATAGAGTGTAACTTTAGCAATTTGGTAAAGTTCCCATGTACAACCATGTACAGATTTGAACGGACAATATGCCATTTGAAACAACATGCCATTAAGCTGTCGGAAACAGTCAGTTTGTCAACAGTTAAATTTGTTTTGATTAAATTTTGATTTCAATTTTAATTTTAGGTAGACAATTGATCATTTTTCCTTCCAATTTGGCGAATTTATAAAAGATTTAATTTTAAAATATAAAATAAGTATCTGGAATGAGGAAAGAAATAAAAACTAGAACTTGAATTTAAAGTTTAATATTAAATTATTTATTAAAGTAAATGAATTGATAAAGAAAAACAAAAGAAGAAAAAATTTTTTAAACAATTAATTCACTTAAAAAATTAAACTAAATTTGTGTCTACTAATAGTTTTTAAAATATAAATTTATTTGTCTTTTTTTGGTTAAACTTTTATCGATAAAAAATAAATTTTAATCAAGTCTTCTTTGTTTCCTTCTGAAAGATTTGGATAAAATTAAGTGACTAATTTAACAAGAATTAGCATGAAGCTCTTAACTATTTTTACCCTTACTTTCATTATTGTCTTTGTTTCATTTCAAATTTCCAATGCTTACAATCCTTATAAATATGGACAGATTGGCTGGATGGTAACTTAAACTTTTTGAAATAATTTTTTAGTAGAGGTTTAGGCTAGAGATCGGACTTGGGAATATCGATTATCGAAAACATTTGATATCGATATCGGTCACCTTAACTTTTGAGCTAGATCTCGTCTTGGTCCGATTTTTAGTTTAGGCTTTTTAATAAAAATCTTTAAAATAGATGATGCATGGAGGAGGCAATTACGGATATGGAGGTTATGGAGGATGGGGTGGCGGTTGTTGTGGTGGATACGGGTACGGATATGGCTATGGATATGGTGGATATGGATGGGGAAAACGTTAAAATATGTAGATATTTTAAAGAAACAGATTAATAATTGACAAAATTTTATTATTGTAGAAATAAATTTGTAGCATAAAGGTGAATCTATAATTGTGAAGCACGCATTTCTATGAAAATTTTTAATATTTTTCGAATTTTTCCTTGAATTGAAATTTCTTTTTGCAATGTTTTTAAAGCTAAGAGGAGTTTCTGATAAAAATTTCAATTTAATCGGACCTCAATAACAGATAAAATCAAAAATTTGTGTGAAACTTTAAGTAATATGTCCATAGTTTGTAGCACAAAAAAGTAAAAGAAAAATTTGGTAAAATAAAAACGATTATTGTGAAATTTCTTTCAGCCTGGGAAAAATTAAGAAATATATTTAAACTATGCCTAAATAATCCTCTTAAAAATTAGTCATTATTTCTTAATAAAAAGAAATTTTCTTTGAAATATATGTGTTCTATGAGTTTTCTTTAAAGATGCTCTATAAAATAAAGGGAAAAAAAACAAAAAATATTATTTTTTATTTACTCAGCTTCTTTCTCAATAAATATTCTTTTACTTTTTAGCTTTTTATTTTGCTTATTAAATGTCCACAATTTATTTCTATTTTTATATTGATTTCTGCAAATAATTTACATTAGTTTTTATTAGTTTGGAAGGGGGATTTCTATTAAAAAAATTTTTTTTTAATTTTTTTTCTAAAAATTACTAGGTATTTTTAATTAAATGAATTGGAAATTGACAGTTGGACTTGTTTGTATATTCGGAGTTCTTAAAAAATTTCGTCCAGGAACACCTTTTCTTACTCCTTATCTTAAATCACCTCAATTTAAAAATTTTACAAATGAACAAATTTATGGGCAAATTTATACTCATTGGGCTTATTCTAATTTAATATCCATGGTTAGTCTTAAAAGAAATTTTTTTTCAAAAAATATTCAAGATTCCAATCTCTTTATGCATTGACTGGCTTAGATTTACTCCAATTATAATACTTGAAGCGCTCTTATTATCTGTTACGTGGGCTTTACTAATTTTTGGGCATTCAATCTTTCATATGCAATTAATGCAAATATCTTTTGGTAAATTAAATTTTTTGAAAAATTAGCTCAATAGATGCTCATTTTTAATCTAAAAAAGGTATTGCTACCTCTGCAGATGTTGCTTATAGCTCTTACCTTTATTCTGTTGTTAGTAAAAGTAAATATAAACGGGTAACTTCATTAATTCGAATGGCTACAATGACTGGAAAATTTGCGGCATATTCTTTTGGGCAGTTTTTAGTTTCTACTGAAATTGGGGATTATTTGTTACTCAATCAGGCAAGTTTTATTTGTTCTTCGATGAGATTTTTCTCACATTTCCGGATGAGTGATTACCGAAGTGACTTCAAATTTTTGAGTTATTAAGCAAACTCGCCTCTAAAATAGACCAAAAAAGTAACCATTAAAATATTATTTTTTTTTCTAGATAACATTGGGTGTTCTTTTTGTTTCTTTACTTATTTCCTTATTTTTGCCGATGACGACACCTAAAAGGAATAAAAAAACAAATAAGGAAAGTAAACAAATGGAGGAAGTAATACATTTTTTGAGATTATTTTTGTGAAGCAGTACTTTTAAAAATTAAGATACTTCCGTCATCAACAGATGAAAAACATAATAATTTATTAAATAAGGAAGATCAACAAGAGAATAAAAAAATAAATGAAAGCTTTGAATTGCTAGAAGGAACTAGAAAAGTTTCCACTAGAAATAATCAAGAAATATTTCTTTATAAATTTATTCGGCATTATCGTAATGTTAATGTCCTGTGCTGGTCTATTTTTGCAATTCTTACTACCTGTGGGATTTATTTGGTGAGGGTTTGTTGGTATTATCTGTCGTAAATTGAGGGAGAAAAAAGTCTAGGCACAGGGCAGGATCATCCTGTGGCAATGCTGATAGTACTCGCTTGACCTCGCTTACACCTTCGCAGTTGCTCCTATAACTGATGAGCTACCCCGTGACGATTAATGCCTATGTATTCTCTCATTATACCCCCACATAAGCGTTTTAGTGAATCATCCTTACAACGTCTATCTGAAATTTAGGTTATGAATTATGAACAATCATTATGGGCACATCGTAAAGTGGATAAATCGTTGATCTGGAATGGATTTGTTGAAAGCTTAAACACAATTTTATGTAAATATTTTTCGATAACACATAGATACATAATAAAAAATTTTCTTTAATGCCAGCCGCCATTTGTTTAACATTTCTTCAATTTATTCAAATTAAATGGGAAGATTATCGGCCAGTAGTGTTTATAGGTTCCTCTTTTGGATTTTCTTTACTTTTGTTTGGAATGATCTATTTTGCAAATATTTTTACTGATTATGCCCTTTATATGCTTTTATATATTTTATTCAGTGTTTTGGAGGCTATAGCCAGGTAAAAAATTTTTAGGCTAGTGAAGGGCTGGAGAAGACCCAAATCTCTCTAGGGCTGTTCAAGACCCAAGTCTACTTGATAAAGTGAGATTTTTAAGAGCTCCATAGATCCATCTAGCCATCTACAGACCACAATCTAAATATTTTCTAGTAATCAAATAGCAACAAATATGCATTCTGATGCCTATGGCCTCGTTTTTGGCATTAACAACTTTGTTACTATCCTTTCCATAACTCTGTTTACCTTCTTTTTTGTTGATAAGAATGGTCCTTTAAATCTTGGAATTGAACAAATGGTTGGATATTTTTTTGGATTTCATAAAATTCCTATTTCTAGTTCATCTCCTTCGGCATTTTCTTCCTTTCTATATCTGTTATTTTTGCCTTAATGGAACTTGCAGTACGGTACTTTCAAAGGAAATAATCTTGTTAAATTTATTAATTTTGTTAAAATTTAAATTAACGGGTTAATATCGGGTTAAATTTTTATAAACAAAACATTTCTCAAAGCCTTATAATAAATATTTTAGCTTCTTTGATAAGTTATTTTTATGATTAAATGCAATTAAGTATAATAGTCTGATAATATAGTAAAATACTCTTTTATTTCTGTTAGAATAATAAATTATTAATCATCAAATTTTTATCCTCTTTATGTGTCGGACATCTACGTTCTCCAAAACCTTCAGAATTTCCAACCTATTACAGAACTTATGGAAACGTTGTTGCTTCAGAGAATGTCTCTAATCTTCCTCTCTCAAGTCTTATAAATCTTCCTCTCTCAAGCCATATTATAATTATCTGAAGATTTTTAGAATTTTCTAATATTCATTGTAATATATTCCTCCAGGCCAGCGTGCGTGATTTCCGCAATAGGTAATTCTCATTAAGGCATAATAAAGGAAAAATTTTTCCCTCCTCCACATTGGGCATTTCCTGAAAATTAAAAATAAGTCTTCCCTTGATAATTTCAATAGTTGTCATATTTATTTCGCTACCTGTATAAAACTTTTTCTTGATTCCTTCTTCTATCCATCCGACACAATTGGCTTTGATTCCGATTAATCTTTTTTATTGTTCTAACAATTCGTCTTCTTTCATTTACGAGTCTTTGTATTACCTGATAATTGGAAGATTATTTATTAAAAAGTTTTCTTTTAGGATATATATAAGGATCACGACTTCACAAATTACCCGATTTAATTCAATTTTATTTACCTTTCCCTCCAAATTAGCTTTATTTAATAAACACTCTTCTCTATCATCAAAAACCATTGTTCTATTTCTTTCATCCTCTAAATAATCTTTATCCTCTTCTCTACTATCATTTTTAAATAAATTATTATTTAATATCTCCTCCTCAATTTCAACAGTTTCATTGTTTTCTTCACCTTTACTAATTAAATCATTATTTATTTCATTTTCGCTTGTTTCATTTTTCTGATCAACCGGTTCAGAAATTTTTGAGTGATAATAAGGCTGTCTGATTCTAACAAGAAACCTTTAAATTAAATTTTTCAAAAAATTATTTTTTGGAGTAATAACCAAGGTTTAGTGTTTTGTTTGTCCATTAATTCATTCTGTTGTTGAATAGTTGCGGCAACTTATTTTAAAATTTAAAAATTTTTTTCTTAAAAAATATTGGGAATAAACCTAATCCTTGCTTCTTTACTACATCAACCTGTATAGGATTTTTAAAAATTAATAAAGAAATTTTTTCTTGTTAGACATACAATCATCAATTGTTTTTCATTTGACCCATTTTCCTTGTTATCAATTAATCTAATCTCTATTCTTTCAACAAGTGGAGTAGGTTGATTTTCTTGCTCATCATTTTCCCTCAAATCGAGTTGAGGTAATTTTGTAGTTTGAATATTATTTGAAGGAATAATTGCTAAATAAAATTTAAAATTAACATTTTAAATTTAAAAATTGCAAGGAGTAAATAGGGGAAATATTACCTGCTTCAATAGATAAATATTGAAAATCCAAAATAACTAAATTACAAAATTTTGATAATAAAAAAGCAAAAACTATATGGAGAATTAAGGATTTAGTTAAATATTTTCTTTTAATTTTCATCTAAAAATATTAAATTTTGTACAATTTTGAATTACTGAAAGTAGAAAGGTTTTTAACGTCAATTTTAGACAAAAAATAAATTAAAACAAAAGTTCAGAAAAAATAAACATTCCTAAAAATTTGTTAGGTCATTATATTCCTTCTGACGACATTTGCCCTTAAATATTTTTTATGTAGCTATAAGGTCATAAAACAAAAGTCAGCTGTTTTAAATGTATTAAACGTTCAAAATAAAAATGGATAATTTTAAAAATTAATTTTTCCCCGAAATAAAATTTATAAAAAAAACAACTTTATGAATGGTATTAACACTTCATTTAGTTAATCGAATAATTTATTTAAAAATAATTTTATGTCAGTAATCTTCATTATACTAATTCTTTAACTTTTAAATTATTTTCTGATGGTTTAAAATTGTATCCAAATTGATTCATGAAACCGTTGAATATTACGTCAAAAAATTGAGTAAGAAGCTCTGTAGAATCCTGAAAATTAATTTTTATTAATTATTGTTGAGTAAGTAAAAGAGAGCTAACAGTTAAGCCCCGAGCAGAAATTTATCCCGCGACCTCCTTGCAGTTATTACCCGGCAATTTGGCTCACTCGTAGAAGTGCTCTATCTAATGAGATACCGGAGTTCTGCCTGCCCTAACCCAGGCCTAGTGAGCGTTATAAATGCTAGCCGGATCTTTCATTTCCTTACAATTATAAATTTAAATGATTACTTTAACATCCATTTTATTTTTCCTTCTCTGAATGATAACGTTCAAATCTAGGTCAATATCTCCAGTTAAGGAAGGTTCTGTACTGCTTATATAATTATCCGTATCCCCTTTATTGTCCTCATTTTCTTCACTTTTTGGCTGATTATTTGAATTTTGGATGTTTTTGCCTAATTCATTTTCTCCTTTTGATTCCTCTACTTTATTAATGATATTATTTGAATTCATAATATAGCTAGGAGGGGTTGTTCGTACATTTGGAATAGTTGGTATTGTTTTTACTTTATGTTCTAGTGTACTGGTTGTTGGCGATGGAGTAGTGGTAATAACTTGATTAGTAGGTGTTGGAGGAAGTATTGTTGTTTTCATTGATGTTTTCTTTGGTTCTTTATGGCATGGTGTTGAGTTTACTTTATCTATTAAATTATGTATAATGAAATTATTTTAGAAATGTTAAATACCGGTTGCTGTTTCCGTTATAATTGTGGGCATAAGAGTTGTTGTTTCTTTAGCAATTGTTGGTAATGAACTTTGCGTTGTTGGCAACTGAGTTGTAGTTGATACTGTTGGCGATGGTGTGCTAGATGGTGGGGAAGGAGTACTAGTTGTTGGGCAAGGAGTGCTGGTTGTTGGCGATGGAGTACTTGTACTAGCTTGAATTGTAGATAATATTGTTGTTGTTTTCATTGATGTTTTCTTTGGTTTTTTCTCCTCGCTTGATTTAGAATTATGCTCTGAGGATGAAGAAGAGGATGATTTAGAGGAAGATGATGACTCAGAAGATGAACTTGAAGATGAGGATGAAGAACCGTCGGAATGATGATGATATTTGTGATGATGATAATGTTTTTCTTTGCTGGAATGATGCTTTTTCTCAGCGCTGTGCTTATTAAACTTAAAATTAAAGAATTATTTTTTGAGATAAATTAAATACAAACCAATAAGAATCCATCTACTCCTTGTAAAATATTAACAAAAACAATGGAAGATATAACAATCAAAATTGAAGCTTTTAAGGAATACATAATTAATTTTAAATGGTTATTACTAAATAATTATTTTTAAATAAATAAATTATGTAGAAGTGATATGAAACTTGGATTTTAGTTGCGATTTTATATAACCTATGAAGCTCTATGCAGCATTAATTCACGTGGATATTTAATGCGTTAAACGGTAAACGGTTAAATAAAAATTTTAAAAATCAAAAGGAGTAAATATTAGAATATTTTATTACGTAAATTAAAAAATTATTGAGAGAAACGGTGAGAAAAAAGTAACTCTAAAACCTTGGAAAATAAATTTTAAAATCAGTTGAGACAACAGAAAATAAATTTAAAATTATTTTTTTAAATAAGTGTCCAGAGATTATTATCAATTTTTAATATGCAAAATAAACACGTGAATATTAAAATTTAAATTATTTTAAAAATTTATTTTGAATTAAGACCAAGGTTTATTAATCTCATAATTACGCCTTCGATGAGAGCTTGAAACAATGATCGCCAAAGATAATTGGTTGTAATGATACATTATTTAAAACAGGCTACTTATTGGATACTCCTACCCTCATAATTTAAGTATCCTTTATTCTTTCCTTCTACTCGAACATGGATGGACTCGAACTTTGATTGGTGTAATTTATCCATAAAGTACATAAAACAATAACATTTTTGGTTATATGTATCTTGCTTATAATGATTGATACTCAAACTAGGATTGGGGCAGTATATCCATAGAGACCTAAAACAGTTTTATATCCCTCTGTTAAACTTTGTTTTTAAAAAAAATAAATCAACATCCGACACACACTATAATTTCTGCTTTAAAAATATTCACATGATGGTTGTTATTGGCAAATAAAATCTAAAGTTTGCCCAATTTCCTGCTCGGAAGTTAACAATAAAAATAATAAAGTTTTGCCACGTTTACCTTTTAATAATAAAAATATTTTTTAATTTTAAAGTTTAATTGGTAATCTTTGATAAGATTTATCAAGATTACTTCCTTAATTATTGGTTTAATATAAATATTTATATTTTATGCAATCATTTTTATAAAATTTACAAATATTTTTGCATGAAAAATATTTTTTGGAAAAATTAATATTTTTAAAAAATTTATTTTCCCAAAAAATTTATTTTTTTAATCAATTAAAAATAAATTCTTCCATTAAATATATAAATAAATAATTTTTTAATAAATGATTTTTAATTCTTTATTTTAATTAAATTAAATGACGCAATTTCAAAAAAAAATTCTATTTTTATTTAGAAATTTTTACCAAGATTTTTAAAATTTAAATTTTTTTATTTTCTTAAGCCAAGCTATTTAGGCCCGAGTCCAAGATTATAACTTTTCAATCCTTCAATCAATCACGATTTTTGATATCGCCTAGAAATATGATGCAAAAAGATTATTGGCCAAAAATAATTTATGTATTAACCAGATGTAGTTTAATACCTTAAAAGAAAAATTTTATAATTAAGCACAATACAGAAAATTTACAGGAAACCAAAAATAGATCTAATAAAGTTTATTATTGTATACTCAGGTTTAAAGGAAGTTGGCAAACTTTTGTGATTTATTAAACTTGTATTAATACACAAAATATAGCGTATTTTTTGGGAATTTGAAACTTCAAAAATTCGTTTATCAGTGAAAAAAAATCTGATAAAGATAAATAGTATATCATTCGAATCAGCATTAAAAACTGTATTTAAAAATTACCGGTTAAGATTTTTTCATTGACTTACTGTAGAGTAACAATACCATATTTAGCCACTAAAGTTTATTTTTTGGGAATTTGAAACTTCAAAAATTCGTTTATCAGTGAAAAAAAATCTGATAAAGATAATTAGTATATCATTCGAATCAGCATTAAAAACTGTATTTAAAAATTACCGGTTAAGATTTTTTCATCGACTTACTGTAGAGTAACAATACCATATTTAGTCACTAAAGTGTATTTTTTGGGAATTTGAAATTTCAAAAATTCGTTTATCAGTGAAAAAAAATCTGGTAAAGATAAATAGTATATCATTCGAATCAGCATTAAAAACTGTATTTAAAAATTACCGGTTAAGATTTTTTCATCGACTTACTGTAGAGTAACAATACCATATTTAGTCACTAAAGTTTATTTTTTGGGAATTTGAAACTTCAAAAATTCGTTTATCAGTGAAAAAAAATCTGATAAAGATAAATAGTATATCATTCGAATCAGCATTAAAAACTGTATTTAAAAATTACCGGTTAAGATTTTTTCATCGACTTACTGTAGAGTAACAATACCATATTTAGTCACTAAAGTTTATTTTTTGGGAATTTGAAATTCAAAAATTCGTTTATCAGTGAAAAAAAATCTGATAAAGATAAATAGTATATCATTCGAATCAGCATTAAAAACTGTATTTAAAAATTACCGGTTAAGATTTTTTCATCGACTTACTGTAGAGTAACAATACCATATTTAGTCACTAAAGTGTATTTTTTGGGAATTTGAAATTTCAAAAATTCCTTTATCAGTGAAAAAAAATCTGATAAAGATAAATAGTATATCATTCGAATCAGCATTAAAAACTGTATTTAAAAATTACCGGTTAAGATTTTTTCATCGACTTACTGTAGAGTAACAATACCATATTTAGTCACTAAAGTGTATTTTTTGGGAATTTGAAATTTCAAAAATTCCTTTATCAGTGAAAAAAAATCTGATAAAGATAAATAGTATATCATTCGAATCAGCATTAAAAACTGTATTTAAAAATTACCGGTTAAGATTTTTTCATCGACTTACTGTAGAGTAACAATACCATATTTAGTCACTAAAGTGTATTTTTTGGGAATTTGAAATTTCAAAAATTCCTTTATCAGTGAAAAAAAATCTGATAAAGATAAATAGTATATCATTCGAATCAGCATTAAAAACTGTATTTAAAAATTACCGGTTAAGATTTTTTCATCGACTTACTGTAGAGTAACAATACCATATTTAGTCACTAAAGTGTATTTTTTGGGAATTTGAAATTTCAAAAATTCCTTTATCAGTGAAAAAAAATCTGATAAAGATAAATAGTATATCATTCGAATCAGCATTAAAAACTGTATTTAAAAATTACCGGTTAAGATTTTTTCATCGACTTACTGTAGAGTAACAATACCATAATTAGTCACTAAAGTGTATTTTTTGGGAATTTGAAACTTCAAAAATTCGTTTATCAGTGAAAAAAAATCTGATAAAGATAAATAGTATATCATTCGAATCAGCATTAAAAACTGTATTTAAAAATTACCGGTTAAGATTTTTTCATCGACTTACTGTAGAGTAACAATACCATATTTAGTCACTAAAGTGTATTTTTTGGGAATTTGAAATTTCAAAAATTCCTTTATCAGTGAAAAAAAATCTGATAAAGATAAATAGTATATCATTCGAATCAGCATTAAAAACTGTATTTAAAAATTACCGGTTAAGATTTTTTCATCGACTTACTGTAGAGTAACAATACCATATTTAGTCACTAAAGTGTATTTTTTGGGAATTTGAAATTTCAAAAATTCCTTTATCAGTGAAAAAAAATCTGATAAAGATAAATAGTATATCATTCGAATCAGCATTAAAAACTGTATTTAAAAATTACCGGTTAAGATTTTTTCATCGACTTACTGTAGAGTAACAATACCATAATTAGTCACTAAAGTGTATTTTTTGGGAATTTGAAATTTCAAAAATTCCTTTATCAGTGAAAAAAAATCTGATAAAGATAAATAGTATATCATTCGAATCAGCATTAAAAACTGTATTTAAAAATTACCGGTTAAGATTTTTTCATCGACTTACTGTAGAGTAACAATACCATATTTAGTCACTAAAGTGTATTTTTTGGGAATTTGAAATTTCAAAAATTCCTTTATCAGTGAAAAAAAATCTGATAAAGATAAATAGTATATCATTCGAATCAGCATTAAAAACTGTATTTAAAAATTACCGGTTAAGATTTTTTCATCGACTTACTGTAGAGTAACAATACCATATTTAGTCACTAAAGTGTATTTTTTGGGAATTTGAAATTTCAAAAATTCGTTTATCAGTGAAAAAAAATCTGATAAAGATAAATAGTATATCATTCGAATCAGCATTAAAAACTGTATTTAAAAATTACCGGTTAAGATTTTTTCATCGACTTACTGTAGAGTAACAATACCATATTTAGTCACTAAAGTTTATTTTTTGGGAATTTGAAACTTCAAAAATTCGTTTATCAGTGAAAAAAAATCTGATAAAGATAAATAGTATATCATTCGAATCAGCATTAAAAACTGTATTTAAAAATTACCGGTTAAGATTTTTTCATCGACTTACTGTAGAGTAACAATACCATATTTAGTCACTAAAGTGTATTTTTTGGGAATTTGAAATTTCAAAAATTCGTTTATCAGTGAAAAAAAATCTGATAAAGATAAATAGTATATCATTCGAATCAGCATTAAAAACTGTATTTAAAAATTACCGGTTAAGATTTTTTCATCGACTTACTGTAGAGTAACAATACCATATTTAGTCACTAAAGTGTATTTTTTGGGAATTTGAAATTTCAAAAATTCGTTTATCAGTGAAAAAAAATCTGATTATAAAATTCAAGGCATGTGAAATATTTTTGAATTATTAAGTAAAACTTAGATTGAATTGTATCGACTAATTTGGATAATACATAATTATAAAATAAAAAAATATATATTAATAATTTAGATCATCAGTACCTCCAATTTTGACTTAAAATATCTTTCATTAAAATCAAAGATTTAATAAGCTCTATCATTAAAAATTCATTTTTTCATTAAAATTCAATCCTAACTTTGTTAATAATTATTAAATCAAAATTATTATTTAAAAAATAAATATTTTTTATATATTTTAATAAAACAAAAGTTTATTGTCGTCATTAATTATTAATTTAATTCCCCTAGGAGATTATTAAATAAAAAATTGCTAGTTGAAACTTTGTTTACATTAATTTTAATAAAATTTTAATGTAAACAATATTTACATGTGTCAGAAAATTTATTTAAATAAAAAAAAGTGCATATTCGAAATGGAGCTTTTTCTCTTCGAAGCCAACGAATATCAACGTCTTTATAACTGTAGTAGTATAACAATCGAGACAATACCTTTAGAGCAACGTTGTTTAACACCCTTAGCTCTAATTAATTTAACTTTGGCAACGATATATTTTTTACTTTATTTGCCATGTTTGTACTCAATTTGGAACCATCATTGGAAAAATGATTGTTATTCAATACTTTTCTATATTGGGATAATCGATGTTAATGCATTAGTAATTATTGGATTTATTCAGACTTGGCTATCCTTACAAGGGGCTGTGTTTTGCTCGTATCCTACACTGACTTATATTGCTGGGTCTATATCGCTATGTGACTAAATTTAGAATATTAAAATTATAAATTTTATTTAAGCTTTATGGATTGCAGAAAGCACCGCTGATATTGTATGTTAATGAATTTTGGAGATCGAGAGTTTTAGGAAAAGCTTGACTTTGATATTAAGTGAGGACCTTGACCAGATCTTAACTTTGAATAAAGAGAAATCAAGGTCAAAGAAAAATCGGGGAACTCTGAAAAGTACCTTGAATTCGACTCTGGATCTAGGAGAAATGAAGATCTTGATCAATCATATCTCTAATAGATAGTATATTAAATTTATCCGAGAGTAGCTTTATCTAATATAAATTTCATAAAATAAATTTAAGATTCTGGCTATTAACCGTTGTCTTGAAGTTCTAGCACCTAAAATAGCTGAGATCCTTTTCAAAGGAATTCGCACACATTTGTGGCTAACAATTTGTTCCCTATATGCTCTATATTGGCTATTTTTTGCCAAGGCAATTGTTTTTTCTGGAATTTATTTTGCATGGTTCTTCAATCCATTTATTGGATATAAGGAGGATATTAAAGGAGAGGTTGTAACATATTACCTAAATATTACTTGAAAATAAATTCCAAGTTTAACTATGACTTTCACATTATTCACGATCTCTCCGTTGCCATCCTTTCACCCGGAATTTATCTTTTATTTGCTTTATCGCTTCTTATAAAGAATCAAGCTTTGCGCCATTCTAATACAAATATTAATAGTTCCGTTTCAATTAGCCGAGCTGAGAAATTGGTAATTTTACTATGCTTTAAGGATTTTTAATAATTTTATTAGACATTCCTTCAAGTTTTTGTCATTTCCTTAATGAATACTATTTGTGGTTCTGTATATTCTGTAATGCAACATATAACGCCCGAACGATGGATGATTATTTTGGCACAATTTTCTTGGTAACTTAATTAAAATTTCATATCTTTGAAATATTCTAACTCTATTTCAGGCTTCACATTCACGGCTAGTTTAAAAAATTTGTTTCTAAAATTTAAATAATTTTCAGGGTTTCCACCAATCATTTACTTGGCACTGAACAAAACGATAAGGAATGATTGTCTAAAACTAATTAAAAAAGTTTTGAGAAGTAATCGTGTATCAACGATAAACGGTGGTGGAGTTAATATCCAGCAAGGAAACAAAAACCCTGTACCTAATCCAGTCATAAATTGAAGAAAAGAATTGACAAATTTATTAGATTTTAAATCAAGACAAATCTTTTATTTCCCATAAAACATTTTTCGATACTTAGGTTATTTTTATTTATCAATTACATCAAGATATCGTTTCTTCATTACATAGTTGCCCAAGATAGTTACCAAATATTCAGCGCCCTGAACCACTTCCTTTTCCTTTAGCTATTACTTTCTAAAAATTATTTTTTATGAAAATTTAAATTGTAAGTAGTCTTCAAACCGCATCGTAAATCAGGCCTTGAGCAACCAAAAATTGTAAAGCAATTATTAAAAGAACAAATAATTGGCTGAATTTCATTTAGATTAAAGTATTATGATGAATAAAGTAAAAATTTCGCCGCTTTTTATTCATCCAAAATTTATCTGCCAACATGACAAGCTTGTTAAGACTTTTTGAGACAGGAAGTTTAGAGAAAATTTTTTAATATGCCTAATATTTCTAAAATTTTTAATAAAAAAGGGATATAAAATTTTTTATTATTTATTTAACTGCTGATTTTAATAAAATTTAAAGGAAATTGAGGAAGTTAATAAAATATTCTTAAATGCCAACTCGGCATAATTCAAATAGGAAAAATGTTTAAACATTAATTTTAAAAATTTTAAAATAAAAAAAAGCAATCGAAAAGCTTTAAAAATTATAAGTTAAACAAAGGAAATTTTTTCGACAAAGAATTAAATAATAGTTTATTCTTAATATCTTTAGAAAGTGCATACTTTAAACTTTCACTTCAGAAAAATTAGACTTATACCTTAAAAGCCTCTTAAGTTATACTTGTTCGAAAAAAAATATTATCAAGTTGGGCTGAATTAACCTAAGTCGGGTTGAATTAATCATTTTGTCTTTTGGGACGAATTGTGCGTTTTTTAATTGACGAATTGAGAAGGTACGAATTATGCGTTTTGTTCACACGGACGAATTGAGACTTTTGTTCAGTGTGACCAATCCAGTCTATGACAAATTAAGAACATGAGTATGAGTGTGAGACTCAAATGTCTCGCTTCGCTTGCTAATTTATTGATTTTTATAAGTGCTCTATACACACTTCTTCAATTTATAGTGTCTAACATTGTTTTGACAATAACAAACATTCTCTAACCACAAGATAAAAATGCTGGAAAAGCTGGAAAGAATTGGATGCGTGCGTCCAAGCGTGCGTTTTGGCCCCCTATTTAAGCGCGAGCTGAGTATTATTTTGCTCATTCTTGGATTTATTTTTCCTTTATTGTTTTCCGAGTTTCTTTGTTCTTATGTCAGTTCTGGTTCTTTGAAGGTTCTAGTGTGTTTTAATGTTGGAGTATGGATGATAATCCGGTCTTTGCATTCAGGCCATTCAGGTTTTTAATAATTGATGGGATCAATGATTAATTTACCGGGAAATTTTTTGTATTTCTTTTAAATTTTCAACTGTAATTGGTCTCATCAAATTTTGTTCTCAATTACTATTTTATTTTCAGATGAGGATTATGGATTCTTGCGAGATGCAGCCAATGAATAGATGCAAACATCTGGTTTTTTCTGTCCTGCCGTTGTGTTTAAAGGTTTTGAATATAAATATAATCCCTGGCAATTTTAGCAATAATCTTGATGACGCTCCTTTTTACCGATATTTTTCTCAAGGCAAATATCACATCTCTTTCCCTTGATCCTCCTGAGGCAATTATCGAAGAGGATTAATTAGTAAAAAAGCCTGTTCGATATTTGTCGCTCATGCCTATATGTATGTGAAGTGTATGTGAAGTAAGAGAAACAAATATTGAACAGGCGTTTTTTGTCCGTTCATTAGTATGGTTATAGAGTAGTTATCGGGCCCCTATTTTTTCTACTCAAGTTCTTTCCTATATTAGTACAGAATGTGCAGACTTGACTTTTTCTTTTTTCCTCCCTATGCCTTTCTATATTTTGCCTACAAACAATCAAAAAAGATTAATTTTTGGTATTTAAACATGAGTAATGAGGAATCATTTTCTCAATTAATAAAGATTAAAGAACTGAAGAATTTCAAGCCTTTTGATTGACAATTGGGAGAGAAGATCCTTTCTTGCTATTGTTTTATGATTGTTTTATTATTTATGTATTTTATTTTTTTGTTATTGTTTTATTCTATGTATTTTTTTACTAATCCATTTACATCGGCTCTGGGAATCAGACCAATGTTCACAGCAGTGACCACAACTATAATTTTTTTCGAGCATTATTTTTAATTTGTTTTACGGTTTTTGGTTCATTTCAATGCATTTTCTAAATTTTATTACAATCGAAACGATGCTTATTCATACGTGAGTGGGCGAAGTTAGCATTTTATCGTGATTCGATGTGTTTGGATTATTATAATTTTCATTAAAGTTTTTAATGCGATTTAATAATTATTATTTAATAAGTTATTAATACATTTTTTAATTTTAGATTTTGATATATTTTATTCTTAATATCTTAATAATTGACCTATCATAAAATCTTCAAGCAAATAATTTCGTTGCTGTTTACACGCCTGAACAACGGAAATTTTCTATTATCACCTATTTTATTCTTCATCAGTTCTCAAAAAGAGATTTGTCTGAAGCAACATCGTGTGCAATTTAGGTAGGTAATATTTTTTCTTTATAATTAAAATTTAATTGAAAAACAAAAGAAAATTTGGAATTGTATTTTACTTTTTGGATATTTTTCGGTCTGAAATTTAAATTTAATATAAGCCGACTTATTCCTCACGAACTATATTAATAACTATAATAATTGGACGCTGATGAAACAGGTAGGTTTGAATAAAACATGTTTGTAAATGCTGTTATGATAAATATCTATTGGATAGTGAGATGAGCAAGCCGAGAAACATTCAAACAATGAAGTATGGGACGAAGTCAAAATCAAACTTCAACAAAATGACAAGCTTAAACCAAACAAAATTGGCCAAATTCTCTTCAAAGGTTTAACTTCACACTTCTTACAATCCTAATTCCAATGTTCAGAAAAAATCAAAAGCCAAGCTTGAGCTGAGTTGTGTTAACAAACCATGCATTATCTCCCATATCAATGCCGATAGACTTAATAGGAAATGCAACAAATTAACTAAGGATAAGAAGAGTGATGCTGTTAAGTTGACTGAAGCAAACTTAGAAGTTGAAAAATTGACTCGCGAAAATAAACGTCTTAGAAAATCAAAAAAAGCCCTGTTCAAGGACAAAACCAATCTAATTGAGGAATTGGCTCGAGAAAAGGTCAGTTTATTTTACTGATAGTGTTGTTGTTTGGCTAAAAGAGTGCATTTTCTGTAATATGTTTTGTTTTTTAACAGGTGAAATACGATCGTCTACAACAACGCAGTACAAATAATATCGTTAACTGCATCATTATTGAAGAATCAACATGTGATGGACAAAAAACCCAATACGTTATTGATGCAGACAGTTTCCGAAACGTGAAGAGAAAAGCTGATAGAAGAAAGATAAAATTGGAGAAGTGCAAGGATAAAGTTAGATCACTCAAAGGAAAATTAGCACAACCTTCGGTGATTTTGAGATACCCGTAAATGATCAAATATGAACCCTGCTCTATTAGATGCCCATCTCTAATATAAGCCCAACCGAGGAGGCCCATCTCTAATATAAGCCCGCGGTAATTATTTAGTTTCCCCCCCCCCCCCCCCCAGTCAGTTTTTTCGAAAAATATATAAAAATGGTTAGTCTGAACAACAATTGTAGAACCCATCGAGCTGTGTCGAATGACACCAAAATCAACAAGATCCGACTTGATTTGACCGAAATACAGACCCCTGAAAATTGAACAACCACAGGGGTGATTTTTTGAAATTAAAAAAATTTAAGCAAATGATAGCTCATTCGAAAGAGCTCGTCGAGCTGAGTCGAATGACATCGAAATCAACGTAATCGGACAAGATTTGACAAAGTTATGACATTATTTAGACCTGCCGGAGTCGACAATTTATGTCATATCTTTGTCAAATCAAGTCGGATCACGTCGATTTTGGTGTCATTCGACTCATCTCGACGAGCTCTTTCGAATGAGCTATCATTTGCATAAATTCTCGTCCATAAGATTTTACGCCCCAGTGGTTCTGGGGTCTGTATCTCGGTCCAATCAAGTCGGATTTTGTTGATTTTGGTGTCATTCGACACAGCTCGATGGGTTCTACAATTGTTGGTCAGACTGACCATTTTTATATATTTTTAGAAAAAACTGACTGGGGGGGGGGAACTAAATAAGTACCTAAGCCCGCTCGGTAATAGTATCGTTTCCAGCCCCGCTTATGGGAACTTGAAATGACACTATTACCCCACTCTCTAATAAAAACCCATCCAAACATTCTTATGTCTAATTTTAGCTACTAATATCAATTATTGTTGTAGGGTTGAGGTCTTTATACTTAATGGGTGTTCTTAAAATGTCCACCCCTCCTTTCGAAGTCTATCCAGTCCATCCTCGGGCTATGCCATATCTTACAGTATTTAATCTAGTATTTTTAGGTGAATACAGTTCGTGAGTTTGAAGCAAAGATTGTATTTGATAAATCATCGCAAACAGACAAAATCATTGGAGAACGGAGTTCTACGGAGTCAAAATTAAAGTACTTTATTCTTTTTATTCCTATATTCCCCATTATTTTTAGGTGCTCTAACAGAAATTTGGTATCTATTAAGATCGATTCAAAAAACTTGGGCCTTGATGCGAAAGACTTGCTAGGAGAAAGGTGAATATTTTAACAATAATGAATTTTTTTTAATTTTTTTAAATTTAAGTTGTGTATCTCGTCCAATTAAATTACAAAATGATCTATCGAGTGATGTTGAGTGAGTGCTAATTTTTTGAATAATTAAGGGACCTCTTTTTAAATTAATCCTAAATTTTGCCTTATGCCAAAAAGTTGGAACTTATATGGTTTAGGTATCCTTTTTTTAGCCACGCCCCTTTTTCCTTTTCCATCATCAATCAAACTTAATATGTACAAATCGGTCTGCTTTTTTCTTCCTCGATTTCACTCAATTTTCCTTGTGGCATGTGAAACATTAATAAAGTATTAATTTTTCTTTCCAATTTCACCAAAATAAAAATTAACATTTGGATCAATACTCTTTTGAATGGCAATAAGTACCCAAGTCTGCGTTTTTGAAATAATGGTCAGGTATTTTTAGTGTTTTCCGGTAATTTTGTGTGTTTACAATCATATTTGTCTCAAAATATTGACCATTTTACCTTTTTTAGACATTTTTGACCCTTGTAATTCTGCTCAGAGATAGCAAGAAACGATTCTGGTGTCATTCGACAGCTCTATGAGTTAATCTATTTCCTCACTGACCTTTTTCAACATCTTCAGCTGAATTGATTGATGGGTGAGAAGGAGAAGTAAGAGAAAAGGATGGAAAAGGAAAAAGGGGCGTGGCTAAAAAAAGGATACCTAAACCATATAAGTTCCAAAAAGTTCATTCTCAGAGGAATTAAAAACAAAATGTTTTGCCTTTCTTATTTTCCCAAAAGTGTTCTATAAAAATTTAAATTTTTCTCACGTCTTAATGTTCCTTTCTGCCCCATTTAAGAGATTAAGCAATCATTTCAACGTCAAATTTTCCCATTATCTCCCCAATTTAACCTTTTCCTTGCAGACGTTCAAACCCTGGATTATCAGAAAATTTCAAAAGATTTATTGTTATGGACAAAAATGCTTTGATGGATGGATTATTAGGCCCAGACTATGCCGTGGAGCTATATTTACAGTACGCACCTTTTAATTTATCTGGAAAGACGTGTGAAGAAATGGGCAAAATTAAATTGCATTTGTTCGATATTGTAAAGAAGTTTATGGAAAATTTGGGTTGATGTGTGTGTGTTTTTTTGCTTTTTAGAAAATTTAAATTATAATAAATAGTATACATAGATTTTTTCGAACAAAATACCCTATAGAAACATTGCTTTGTTCCCATCTCAATATTCACATGAGCAAGGGGATTTAATGGACCCTACTTAAATAATTATCCTACTTAAAAGTTAAAAAACTACTTAACATTCTCTTGCTTTTGTGAATTATTTTTCATCCCAATTTTTGACCTCAATGAGCACCGTTTTATAAATTATTTCAAAATTTTCATCTCAAAATACAAAAAAAAAATCAAAAATAATAGAATATAAAAACAAAAAAAATATCAAAATAAAAAAAACAAAAAATACATTAAAAAACATAAATTATCTCAAAAAAACATACTATATTTTTTGATTTTTTTTTCTTTAAATTTTTTTCTCTTCGAATTTGTTTTCTCTTAGTTTAAAAATGAATTAAATTATAATTTCTCGATTTTATACTTATTTTTTTGCAACACACTTTTTTCATTAAACATTGTTTATCATTTAAACTTTAGATATTTTTGATTTCATGCAATTGTTGTTTTGAGAAGGATAAAGCTTTTTTTTGAATTTTTGTTTTGTTTTAGAGTTCATATACATTTTAAATTGTTTAGGGGGCAGGGTTGCTATTTCCGATTCGAGCCTAAGTTTTTCTATTCATCGGATCTTTCTAGTCTAGATTCGACCGAGCTGTCAACCCTAGTTGTGTGAGCTTTTAGTTGTCCACCTCCCTACGTTGTCCCTTTCTACTTCAGATATACGTTATTCCTGTGCACGTCGACATTGGCAACCCTCGGACTGACAGAAACTAGCTTAAAACAATTTCTTTAAACCTTTCCGGTTTTTATTTTTCATTTTTATCTAAATATTAATCTAAACAAAATTTATTTTCGCACCTTTATTTAATGTCAGAAAAGTTCACAATTTATTTTTCTTTCTAATATTCACTTTCACTTGCATAATCGCAAACCTTCGGAAAATAAACTACCGGAACCTGTCTTTTCAGTGCAATTACCCTTTATTATAATCTAGAATAGACAAATCCTTGCCGCTTTTTTTAATTCTTCACCTACATTTATTTTTGTTTCTTTTAGATTAAAAATAGAGGGGAAATGATCTCCTTTTTTGAAGAAACTACTAACCTTCTAAAGGATAAATCTCCGCATTCTTTTTAATTTTTAATCATTAAAACACTTGTTTTTCTTTTAAATATTTAATCCTAAAATTGTTGATGAACATGAAATTTGTTATTTTTTAAATTTGTGAATTAACAACATAAAAGTATTTAAATTTATGATTGTGTAGAATGCGAATAATTGATGGAGATAATTTGATTATTTTTTGCGTTGACTATTTTATTCTGTTAAATTACTTTTTATCAAATTATTTTACGGAAGCAAGTACACTGTTTGTTTTTTATTTAAAAATTTAGTTAGAAAAACAAGGCTTGCGGAGAGAGATACGGGAAATGGTGGGAGATCAGCAGGGGCTTATCTTTAGCCTTTTCCTAGCCTGATCTGTCTTTAGCCTGATTGGCAGAGGCTTATCTTTTAGCCCTTTCCTGGCCCACCCCTGGTTTGGGGACTTGATAACCTTCTTAATTGATTTGAAATTTTATTTTTGATAATTTGTTTAGAGGTTCAACAAGCATCAATCATCAAATGAACACAATTAACTCTAAAAAGCCTAATAATATTTTAAAAATACCCAAATTATCCAAACAATCACAGCGTTTAATAAGGCAGACTGAAACAGAAGAAAATGAAGGGATTAAAAAGGAGAAACCGAAAAGATATAAATGTTTTTTGATTGAAGACGAGGAGGAAGAACAAATTGTTGAAGGTCAACAACAACAAAATAAAAAACAATATTTATCAGATTCAGCAAAAGCAGCTCTTGAACAGCGAAGTTATTTTGCTGGATTTTTAAAAGACGGGAATGAAAATAATATAATGGGTAACTACAATTATTTTCTAAATTTGGAAGAATTTCTAGGGTGGGAAGATGTTGGGAGAAGCGAAAATCCGAGGAGGTCTGAAGGAACTAATGCTCAATATTTGTTAGAAAAAGAACAACAAGAATCGACTAAAACACCTATTATCGAGGTAATTTTTATGCTACACTGAGTTTTGAATGTTTATTTAATATAGTATATTGATGATTATGAGACTTCTCCTCAAAAAGAACATCATGAAGATGTATATACCCCTGATTCAAAGCACGTATCATCTGGATCTTCGTATAACAAAGAAACAGAATGGGAGACAATACCTGCAGTAAAAATTTTTAAATAAGCAAAAATTCCAATAATTAAAATTGCCCATGGCGTTTATTGTTTGAAATGATACTGTAGTTTAGAAATTAAAAATACGTATTACCTCTGATGAATGCCAGGGCATTTCGTTTTTCAATCACCTTCCAAGGGAGCATTCTATTAGAAGGTGGAGGAGCATTCTAATAGATGTAATACGGTAACTCATCCGTTTTATACCAGACATACCCATTAACTTATTTGTGGCATTTTATAATTTTAAAAAATAAAGGTTCAAGCTAAGTTTTCAACAAAAGATTCTAATCGAATGAATGAAGCAGAATCTGTAAATAATCAAAATTCTGTGGACTATTCTGCTTCTTTTGAAGCAAAACAAAGAAAACAACATATCGATGAAAATATAAGCGATAATGAAAAATTTGAGGAAGAAGAGGGGGAAGAATCTGAGGAAGATTTGTATAGTGATGAAGATATTAATTCAATAACTACCACAAAATCACCACAAATCCCTAAGATGCAGGTTTTTAGAAAATTTTCAGGGTCAATTTAATTATCTTTCAAAGAGAATTCCTCAAAGAAACGCGAGTTATGGAGGCTCTCCTCGAGCAAGAGTATTTCCAGGGTTAACAAAATTAATCACTCATACGAATAGTTTAGTAACAACAAATAAACCGGTAATTCAACCGTCTAAGAAACAAATAGTTAACACAAAAGAACAAAATATTGCTAAAGAATATGCTAGTAGAGAGAACAATATTGCATTGAATCGAAACACGGTTGATGAAAGTAAATAAAGTTTTTCTAATTTTTTAAGAATCATAAAATTTATTTAAGATGTTAATGCATTAAACAAGGCAAAACAAAATGAAAAGAATGAATTAGTAAATCAAAACTTCATTACACATCCACAGCAGCAACAAAAACTTAGGGAAGTAAAAATGCCCCCGCGTGATTCTCAAGGGCGCCCATTATTATTATCACCAGAACACTGCAGAATGGTACTCTAAATTATCCTTATCGTAATTTAAAATCAAAATTTAAAGATTTCAAGTTATGCTCAATTATATGGTGCATCTCCAAGTTCAGTACTTTCATTTGTCCGAAACAATTGTGCCTTTGTTAAAATGTATTTACCTACAGCAAGTTGTTCTGAAATTGAAACACTCGTCAAGTCTTGTTATGAACGTAAAATGCTTATGAGAAAACAATTAATAAAAAAGAGATTTTTATAAATTTGTATAAATAAATAAAATTATATTTTTGTTTGGTTTCGAATTTCGGCTTTTAAATTCCAATATTTTCTTAAGAATATATGCATAATTCACCTCTGTAGATCAAATCCGTTAACGTCGTCGATGGCATCTTGCCTTTGGACAAAGTTACCTTGGACTATAGTCTCTATGGCATTCTGTCCTCGGACATTTTTATTTTTGGCGTTGTGTCTTTACAGTAATTTTTATACAGTATCCTATTTTTTCTCTCACTCTCTCTCATCTCCCCTATTTCTTTCACAATCTCCCTCTCCCAGCATTCCACGTTTATATTACCCAGTTTTATATAGACACACTATAGTCGCCATTCTTTTCACATTCATTTTTTTGTGCTGACGTGTCATTTGAGTTGGCGGTTGAGGCCGCGGAACAGGGTTTAGTAAATGTTTAATTGTTGAGATAGCAGCAATTTTGAGAGAGCAGCAGAACATTTTGTTTTTTAAAAATATTTTTATGTTTGGAAACTGACAACAGCAGGCAGCAAAAATAGAAAAAAATATACGTATATTATTGGAGTAATAAAGTTTTAAAAAATTATGAGCAACGTGTACATTCTTCCGCGCAATTTTGCAGCGACTACCGAAATTCCAGTAACATTACAAGGACAAAGGCCAATAAGAATGATTAGAACAGGAGCAGTTGGTGGGAGGATTTTGAATGACCGACGTTCTGTCCGACTTCATGGAATGGTTTAGAATGTTATTCTAGTTTTGTAATTAATATAGTTTAGGTCCCTAAGAATGCAGATACTTCCCGACGTGTTTATTTGGCACCAGTGATTGCAACACCAACACAGAGTCCTTTGGCTCATTATCAGGTATTTGAAGATTGAAGTTTAAACTGGGATTCCTTTGAAAAACTCATAATGTATCCCCAGGGATCAAGTAACGTGATTGAGCTTCTAAAGATTGAGAGGGACAGGATCCCGCGTGTTTAATCCACGGGGTCCCGTCCAGTGCCGATCTCTAGCAATAATAATATAAGGATTTATAATTATATTATTATTGAATAAGGATTTATATAAGGATTATATAAGGATTTATAATTCATTTAAGATTCAACCAATAGCTCCAGCGCCCACAAATACTGATTTTATTTCGCTCCAACCTATGCGGACAAATCTTAATAGTAACAATAGTCATTCATCATTTACTTCACAACAACCTCAAGTGTTCATTCCTGATAATATTTCCCAAAATCAGCAGCAGCTTTCTGAGGAAGACAATGAATTAGATATTGGAGAAGTTTGTAGATTGCTAGATGAAAGTGCTGGACAGCGTATTAGCGATTTGGAACAGCCTAGGCGAAGGGAACGCCTTAGCAATTTAACTATGGAACAAAAATTACTTAGGCGAAAACAGAAAAATAGGTAGATTCTCCCATTATGTTAGCTAACATTAAAAATTTTTAATTATAGAATTGCAGCACAAGCAGCACGTGATCGTAAAAAAGAAACAAATAAACGCCTGGAAGAATCGTTGAAACGTGCCATTCAAGAGATTAGCCGTTTACGCGGAGAATTAAGATTTCTTCAGACACAGAACGCACAGCTTCTGGCCTCTCAAAATGGTCAGAATGATGGAAGAATTATTCAAAATATTCCACAAGAAAATATTATTCAGCACAAACCTCTTATTTTTCCAAAACAAGAAATTTTAATGGCGACAGTTGAAGATAAACAACAACAATATCAGTACAATAGTCATACAAATGTGAAAAATTTTGGTCAAGAACAGACACAAATAATGGTATTGGTTATTTTTTTAAATTGCCATTTGACTCAATTTGAAAATAGAAAGGGAGTAAAGGGCCGTAATATTATCGGGGAATGAAAATTTTACAGTAACCTCTTCAAATTCTAGAATCAACCTCTACCTAACTCTGTTGATTTAAAATCATCTATTGCCTCTCATCAATCAACTACCAACAACTCATTGCATCAGTCTTCACCTTCCCTCAAGCTCAACAATCCCTCATCTCTTAATCGTGATTCTCTAGGGTCTGCAGCATCCTTTAACGCTCTCCTGCCGTGGGAACGGGAATCTGTGCCAGAGGAGGGAATGAAGAAAACGGGGGAAGTTATGGACAAAATGCAATCCAAGTTGAAGAGCAACAGAGGCAAAATGACAATAATGTCCAATGGTCGTCAACAGCAGAATGCAGTCAGGATAGCATGCTTGATCAAGGTGTTTACGGCACTCTGGTCGATTGTATGCGAGAAGAGGGAGACGGCGAAGACGTCCAAGGATTGCAAAATATCTTCGACGAGCTTTTCGAAGGCATATAAACTTTAGCAGTCTATATTTGAATTTTATTTTCAGAAATGGACGTTCCAGTCGATGTGGACCGCTTCTGCAACGAAGTCATTGAAGAAGGCTTTGCTGCGCAGGATGGTGTTGATGGACAACGCCAAGCTTCTACGTCTGTGCAACAGCCCCCAACGGCAGTTAGTGGCACATTTGTTAATGCGCACGCGAGAGACGTGCAATATAAAGTCGAAGAGTCGGTTGAAGCAAGAGCGGTTACTTAAATTTTCTTAAAATTTTGGAAAAAGCTTTATTTTAAGTATTCGGAGGAATTCGACTTTGGCACAGATGAACAGCAATATATACATGAACAGCAACATTTCTCTTTCGAGCGAGGAGGAGCTGAGCAGCACAGAGTCAGCGGACGAGGAAGATTGTCACATAGTTCCTCAGCAGCATTAGCTGCACTAAGTCCCCACAATTATTGCAGTCAACCAACGATTGTTCATACACCAACATTTAACCAACAAAACCATAAAAACTACCAAAAACACCACAAAAATACCAACAAACAAAGCACAGGCACACAAAGTCAATCACTATACCAACAGCATCAGTCAATCTCAAGCAGCGATTACATTTCGGATAACGGTTTACTCGGCGCCTTACATGAGGTATTATAGGATGATGATCTATTCTGTTAAAAAATTTTTTTCAAAATTTTAGGTGCCAAGCCCCTTCAAAGAAGAACAGTACCGTCAGCCGCATTCTATTGCTTCCTCATCCTCTTCCTTTTATAACTGCTCTTCCAACATTTTAGCTAACAATTCATACTCCAATTATGAGAAATATCAAGACATCAATGAGGAGTGTTACGAAGAAAATGTTGAGTCTCCAATGTTGCCATTGTGTCAAAAGAATGGTTTAAGCAATGGTAAGGAAATATTAAAAATTGTGGAAGAATTATATTCGTTTCACTTTGAAGGTGATTTTGAAGAGTATCAACAAGATCCTCATTCTTCATTTGATTATGGTCTAGAACAACAACATTGGATGATGGAAACAGTAGATGATGAGCAAGTTCTGATGAATGATGGAGATGAAATGTTTTACCAGAATCACCCAGATAGTTCATTTTCTTCCACTAATTTTCCCTTTTTGGTTGATGGATTAGAAGATGATTCATCCTCTTTACAATTATAAAAAAATTTTTTTTGTTCTTGGATACCATCAAAATCTTTCATGGGAGTTTATTTATCTATTTGTTTAAATGAACTCGGAAGTTTAATATGCAAATTAAAGATGATATCCCTGAACTGATTTTGCATTTTATATGTTTAGTTCCTCTATCCGTAAAACCTGTATTATTAAGAAGTCCTTTAGTAGCAAGTTCGGAAAAATATCTTGAAAAATACTGACTATAAACAGGTATTACGGTATTTAACATGTAGTTTAGGTATTTTTTGGTATTTTGACACCTCTAAAAATGTAGTAATTTTCTATTTGAATCTGCTTTAACATTTAAATTACTTTTCAAAGTTTGAATACCCAAGAAAACATAATTTAACATAACGCCAAACTTTTGTCTGATACCAAAAAATATTTTCTTTGAATCCACAGTATTTTATTGTCGTCAGTTTTATACTTTTGTAGTAATTTATACATAACATCCTGATATTTTGGCACAATTATTAGTGCCCCCCCCATCCATTTATTTTATTTTTTACTTTCTTATATATTTTTAGTTATTAACTTTTCAAATCGCTGCTTGACATTGACTCTGTGCTTCATTTATATTTTTTATTTGCTTTGTGTCAAGTATAAAAGTTTCTGTGCTTTTTGTACAAAAGACAAAGTAGTCTTCGGTTAGGGCTGTTAAAATTAGTTGGGAATTCACAAATTCATAAAGAAAAAGTCGAAATGCGACTTAAAACATTGGTTCCTTTAAAATAATGTTACACACGATTTTGCCCATGATTTTGGGGAATTTTGTGGAGGTGTCAAAGACTTGGCCTCGAGTCTTTCTCAAGACTTTTCATGGGGGGGGGGGGGGTTTCTGTCTTGGTCTTGATTCCGTGTTTTGGTCTACAGTCTTGGAAAATTTTCGGCCTTGGCCATTTCTAATTTTTGGCCTTAAGACTGACAAATGAAATTTAGATTTTGACAAAAAATAAAAAAACAAATAATAACTAGTCATTGAATGTGTATGAGTTTTAATATTTTTTTTAAATTTCAGAGCATAATTTATCACGTTAGATTAAATTTAAAATTTAATGTTTTTTTTGCTGTAGGATTAAAAAAGGGATATATAATCAATTAATACACATTTTTGAGTATTTAATGAATATATTATTTTAACAAATTCCATTTTATAAATACCAATTAAATATTATTTTATTAAATATAAACACACTTAAAAGTACTTTCTGAATATTTTTTAAAATTTATCAGAATATTAACAACGTATCATATTCCCTCTCAAAAACAAAATTTTATAAAAATGAGAACATATTTTATTTGGAATAAATTTTATATTAATTTATTTTCTTCGTTAATTTTAATAGCTTTACCTATTATTATAAGGGCCGATGTTTATTGTTATATGGGAGGTGGCTCTTCACCAAATAATGGAACAACTCTTGGATTGCATACTGTTTGTGTTGGGAATTATTGTTATTTAGGTAGTTAACTGATTTGAGTACAGTCGGTCATTACTTACATCTTTGATCCCAAAAATTGGATATTATAATGAGGTGTATATTGACTAGGGATATTACTTTCTCAGATCCTTCATTCGTGTAAACATATGATAGATTAATGTCTCGGGTATTGGAGAGGGGGGGGGGTATAAGGAAGATCCAATTATGCCTATGCATTTCCCATTTATTCTCTAAAGCTATAAACTCTGACGGAAGTTGGCTATCAAGTTGTCAAGCACCCACAAATGCCACAACAACATTGCCTGCAAACATATCAACTTATTGTTCGTCAAATACTCAACCAATGTATTGCCAATGTACTGACAATTTTTGTAATACTCCTAATAATCCAAACTTTTACGCTTCGTTGAATAGGTTCAAAATGGTCTTAATAGCTACATTATTCTAAATTATTTTAGAACACTTACCAATATTGCAAGACCTTCTGATTCTGGAAATTTTACATGTTTTGAATGTGGCACTCCGCTTATTAGAAATGCCGATGGAAGTCGAAGAATGGCAAATTTTAATGTTACGTGTGATGGGAGAAAGTATTGTACTGGAAGATACTGTATAACACGTGGGTTTTAAAAAATCTTTTTAAGATGGAAAGATTTTCGGCCTTAGGCAGATCAGCAGCGCCACGCTCGTATTGTGCAACATCTTGGGAAGGCTCGAAGAGTATAGCATGTAATAAACTTACTAATCAAACTGATGATCAAGAATGTGTTTGTCAGCAAGATTTCTGCAACTGGCCTTATGATCCATTGACAACTATGGCTACGACACCGGCTGTTGGGCCTACCACCTTACCTCCAACTACAATGATGCCTGTACAAACAAATACAACAATGTCTGTAATTACAACAACAGCATTGATTGCCACAACTCAATCGCGTCTGTTCTTATCTCAATCATTTATCCAATAAGTAAATTTATGTTTTAGCTAATAACAGTTTACCACCAAGTCCTTGGCAGTGTGCATCAGGCTGTGTTCCCAGCCAGCTCACAATGACACCTGATAATACGCGATTAACGAATATAAGCAGTAGTGCATTTACAGCGCCGGCTGGTTGCGCAAAACTTATGGTCACGTGTACTTCTTCGCCAAATGCTATTGTGGCTGTAGGGATATACTTTTAATCATAGCGAGAAATCTTTAATTTCAGTTTGGAAACCAAGGATCTTTGATGGCTTGGGTCTCAAACTTTACACGAGTAGACGCTCTTCTCTATTGTATTCAGTATAATGGATCAACACAATCATGGACTAGATTTGGTACAACACAGGATCCGAATGCGATGATAATTGTAAATGAGGTAGTAATTTCGAAAATAAAGGAAATTGAAATTCCTGGTAAAATAGTTACATATTTTTTCGAGAAAATTGTAGAAATAAAACAATGTTTTAAGGCGCATTGCATTATTGGATCTTCTAATTCAACAACACAATTGCCAGTAACACAACCAGCAACAGTACCAACTACAATTCAGCCTCCTACAACTCAGCCTCTTCCACCTTCAACAACTCAGCCTCCGACAACTCAACCTCCGACAACACAGCCTCCTCCGCCTCCGACAACACAGCCTCCAACAACTCAGCCTCCGACAACACAGCCTCCGACAACTCAACCTCCGACAACACAACCTCCGACAAAACAGCCTCCGCCACCTCCGACAACTCAACCTCCAACAACTCAGCCTCCTCCACCTCCAACAACTCCGCCTCCGACAACTCAACCTCCGACAACACAGCCTCCAACAACTCAGCCTCCGACAACACAGCCTCCGACAACTCAACCTCCGACAACACAGCCTCCTCCGCCTCCGACAACTCAACCTCCGACAACACAGCCTCCTCCGCCTCCGACAACTCAGCCTCCGACAACACAGCCTCCGACAACTCAACCTCCGACAACACAGCCTCCTCCGCCTCCGACAACTCAACCTCCGACAACACAGCCTCCTCCGCCTCCGACAACACAGCCTCCAACAACTCAGCCTCCGACAACACAGCCTCCGACAACTCAACCTCCGACAACACAGCCTCCTCCGCCTCCGACAACACAGCCTCCAACAACTCAGCCTCCGACAACACAGCCTCCAACAACTCAGCCTCCGACAACACAGCCTCCGACAACTCAACCTCCGACAACACAGCCTCCTCCGCCTCCGACAACTCAACCTCCGACAACACAGCCTCCAACAACCCGACCTCCGACAACACAGCCTCCTCCGCCTCCGACAACTCAGCCTCCGACAACACAGCCTCCGACAACTCAACCTCCGACAACACAGCCTCCTCCGCCTCCGACAACTCAACCTCCGACAACACAGCCTCCTCCGCCTCCGACAACACAGCCTCCAACAACTCAGCCTCCGACAACACAGCCTCCGACAACTCAACCTCCGACAACACAGCCTCCAACAACTCAGCCTCCAACAACTCAGCCTCCGACAACACAGCCTCCGACAACTCAACCTCCGACAACACAGCCTCCTCCGCCTCCGACAACTCAACCTCCGACAACACAGCCTCCAACAACCCGACCTCCGACAACACAGCCTCCTCCGCCTCCAACAACCCGACCTCCGACAACACAGCCTCCTCCGCCTCCAACAGCCCGACCTCCGACAACACAGCCTCCTCCGCCTCCAACAACCCGACCTCCGACAACACAGCCTCCTCCGCCTCCAACAACCCGACCTCCGACAACACAGCCTCCTCCGCCTCCAACAACCCGACCTCCGACAACACAGCCTCCTCCGCCTCCAACAACCCGACCTCCGACAACACAGCCTCCTCCGCCTCCAACAACTCAACCTCCGACAACACAGCCTCCGACAACTCAACCTCCTACAACAACACAGCCTCCAACAACTACAAGAAACGTAACAATCCCACCAACAACTCCTCCGCCTCCCCCACCTCCGTCAACTCAACCTCCTCCGCCACCAACGACAATAATCTTACCAGTCACAACAACTGGTCATTTTTTTTTAATTTTATAAGCCTAAAATACATTTTTTAGCATCGTCAAATTCAACAGGTGTTGTTTGTCCGAACGGCAGAAGGTTTGGACCAAATGACATGGCTGTACAGATGGGAAATATAATGAAAAACGTTTGTCATATAAAAATAACCATATTTTAGTACAATATTTAGTCAATTTTGTCAACTTTTGCTGGTTCAAGCAGTAATCCAGCAATCAGTGACTTCAGACAGGGAATTGATACACATATTTGCAATTATATGTAAGGGATTTGAGAACCTATATTTTTAAATGTACAATTTTATAGGAGTGGAGATGGTTCAGGAAGTGATGGATAATACTTGTAGATAATTAACGGTATTTTATTAAAAAGGAGAATATACTTTAAAAATGTGTTATAAAATATTAAAATATAAATTTATTATTATTTTGTTTAAATAGAAATTTAATATCAAATCTATTTTTATATATGGCAAAAGGTGTCACTCGGCATAGTAGATATATAGGGTTGGGGGTTTCGAATCGAGCCTGCGTTCGGGTCGTTCCTTTCGGACCTCATTTCTAACGAATAATGAATTAAATTTAATATTTCAATCTTTTGTAGGTATTGTGTTGATAATCTTAAAAGGATTGAAAATTAAAATCTTTATTAAAATAAACCTGAGCCAAACCAAGAGAACAGGCTCCAAATAAAGTACAATAAAGCCATTGCTCCAAGGTTAAAGGTTCTGTATACAATGCATGCCCACCGAATTCAATAAATAAAATTTGAAAAATAAAAGTTGTTATCCATAATGTACAAATTTGAAAAAATTCATAATTGGAGTCTATTTAAAATTTTATTTCCCATGTTTAATAGTTGCATTATCCATAGTGCTAGTAATAATGTTTAACTAAGCTATAGACGGATTTTATATGAGTAAATCGATGAAAAACGTCACTATTCTAGGGGAGGACTAAAAGTGCATAAAATGAAAAGGCTAGAAGCTTTTTGACTCCAAGCAATGTTTCAAGCAATACACTCACGTATATTTCACGTGAATATTGGGCAATAATAAATTATTTTATAGTTTGTTATCTATTTTGCCTCTCCCCTCCCCTCTCCTCCCCTCTCCATTTTATTATTACCAAAAAGGCAAAAATAAAAAGTGCAAGTGCCGCTAAAATAAAAAGAAAGAAGGGAATTGGCAATGCGATAGATTCCACGTTTTAACGCACTTATGTATTTTATTGACAGACGCAGCTATTTACCTTTCTGTTGTATACAAAAATTCAAAATTAATGCCTGACTAATTAAAGAATTTTAATTTAAAAATTTTTTCCTTTAAAAATCCCTTATAGTAATTTAATTAAAATTTATTAAATATAATATTAAAAATAAATAATTTTATAAAAATTATTAAAAATTCATAGCTTTAATCCTCAAATAAATACAGTAATTTCTCAAAAATAAGCCTTTATTCTTGCTTATTCAAGCACAATCCAAAGCAGGGATAATAAAGGGTTTAGCCAGGTTTTTGAAGCTTTCTCGGGCCGAAAACTGTATTTGAGGGGAAGTTATAATTTAATATAAATTTTTTAAACACAAGAAAAATTTTTTAGATGAAGAATAAAATAAATTTACTTTTATTTTATTCAATAATTTTGTTAAACTTTCCATTCAATCATTCTACCCGCGTCGATTTGCAACAAAAATATCCTCAATTAACCAATTCAATTAATCCTCACTCAAAAAATTTTTATAATTTTGTTTGTGATGGTTATTTGGAAAGTATAGTACCCACAGGTTAGTCGAATATTTCTACTAGATTTCTACCTCTAATAGTGTAGTAGTAATTAAGGCCAAAACTAATTTCAGCTTTGTGTTGTTAATTCTCAAAAACCCTATTCATAGCAACATAACCACACCCAATAGATGCAACCGCCCCAAGAGAGTCGTCACTTTGGTGTAGTGGGAAAATGCTGAAATTATTTAAAAATATTCTCGAGTTACTTCGAATCCCTTCGAAGGCATGTTGTTGTGCCTATCTAATTTAAGGACTACATATTTCCCTTTAATTACTCGCCGAACGCTCGATGAGAAATAATTAATGAGCCAATTACCGGAGTAATTACCTCCAGGAATACCTCTAAAAATCCACTTTAAAATTTTTTTGGTACCATTATGTCCTTAATAAAATACAAATAAACTTAAAATATTATCTAATAAACTATAGGATTGCCTGAGGGGAAAATAGAAATGTTGGCACACAAGGAAAATTTCAATGACGTAGAAATATTTATCAGAGGTTTTTAACTTTGATTAAGAATAATTTTAAAAATTTACCTAAATTTAAACTATGTAGATGTATTTCCAACTAAACGAAACCATAATCCTCTTTTCTCGTCTGTCTACAAATATTTTGATAAATGTAGAGATTTGGTAGGAAGAAAGGAAAATAAAGAAATTAGTGAAAAAATATTTGAAAAAATTTTAAAGTTGAGAAATAAGCTTGGTGATAATTATACGTTAAACACTGAATGGATAAAAGAAACACATCCAATAGATGAAATTGTATGTTTTTAGTAGGGCTGGGTCATATGGTTTTGGGTAAAAAAATTTTTGCGCAATTTGGGGATGGGCTAGCAGCTATAATTAACTCAAAGTCTTGCTCCTCCTTAAACATCTTTAAAGACTCAACAATAAAAATAAATTTTCCTATATTTCAGAAACCAATTCGTTATCCGATATTTTTCATTGGAAAAGACAAGGAAATTCATGGAAAAATAAATTCTGTTAATCACTACCGTATATTTTTGGCTTTTAATATAGATGAAGATGAGGGGATAAATACGGTTAATTTAAAGAAAATTCTTCAAGAATTTATTAAACGAAATAATCTAAATAATAATGTTGAAGAGTGGGTTGAAAATCACGCAAAAATAATTAAATTTACTAAAGAAATAAATGGTTATTTATTATCTCGTATATCTTTAGCTACTTAATTCTCATTTATTCCTCTATTATCCATCCAGAATTTTATGAATAGCTTCCTTGAACTGTTAAAATCTTATACGGTATATGTAAAAAACATGTTTAACAATCTTTTGGCAAAGACGATGTTCTGTCTAGATGGTATTTTGTCCAGACGGTATATTGTCTGGACGATATTCTGTTTGGCGGTGTTTTGTCTAGACGGTGGTATGTCTGGACAGTAGTTTGTCTGGACGATATTTTGTAGGTCTGTTCTTTATCCCCCACCCAAATTATTTTATTGTAAACTGAATTTTGCATAACCTAATAAATTTAAAGAAGAATGTGCCGAAGAAATAAAATCGAAGTCGCCTAAATTTGTCTTAAAAACGTTGAATGAAATAAATAAAATAACAGAAACAATTAATTGGGAAGAAATTCTTCATTTTGGACAGATTCAGAAAATGCTAGTTCCAGATTGCCCAGAAACTTTAAAAAAATTAAATGGGACTATTATAAACGAGAAGGAAATTATGCAGGATTATTTGGAGTTGACGCTGATAAGAAAATATACAGCAGCGTTAATGGGCAACTATGGGTAATTTACATACCGTATTCCTCTAATAAAATGCCTCCCCTCTAATTGAATGCCACAACATTTTTGAAGGTCTCCCACTCTCGTTTAATGCCCCGTAATTGAAGCCCTCTCCCTCTAATAAAATTCCCCTCCCAATTGAATGCCTCTCTCTCTAGCCCCCCTCTCTAATAAAATGTTCCTCTTGAAGGTGAATGGATGCCTAGGCATTTTATTAGAGGAAATACCGGATTTAAGAGATAAGAAATCTCTGATATTTATTTATTTAGAATTTACTCAGAAGAGGAACTTACACAATTTTGTTCGGAGCAAACAGCTAAATATTTTACACCTTTTATGGATAGAATTTATGTATCTTATAATAAAATACATATATCTAATATAAAAGGAGATGTAACCGATATAGCTTTAAAAATAAAAAATTCTATGAAAATTTTAATTGAAAATAATTCTTCTTGGTTGGGAAGGCAATTGAAAGATAAACTGATTAAAAAATTGGATGATATAAAAATGGTTATAGGCCATTTTGAAGAAATTTTAGACGATAAGGAATTGGAGAAAGAATTCTCGTTTGTAATTTTATTCGGAATTATAGTGAATCTTTGATAGAACCCTTCTTATAATTTAAGAAAATATTACTAGGACATGATAAATTGAATTTTCGGAGGTTGTTGTTAAGCCAGAGAAAAGAGTCTAGTTGGCAAAGCCAGGGGGGAGCAAAATCCGAATCAAGCAAATTCTTGGAATTTGGGTTGAGATCCTTAATAATAAAATTTTGATTTCCAATCACATGTTTTGTTAAGATGCTTCGAATTTAATGAAAAAATGTCATTTGATGAAATTGAATTAAAAACAATTGAATGTACATTAAAGAGAGTTTCTTCGATGTTCCAATTTAAGGCAGGAAGTGATAATATATTGATTTCAAATTATGCAAAATTTTATCATTATTCATTTGACAATAAATATGGAGCAGTAATAGAAGAAAATTTAATTTATATTTTATCTGGTGCTCTTCACTTCCCAAATTATGAAGTGGTAAGTAATTTTTATGAAATTTATTTTTTTTCTTGGAACTCCAAGAAGAGTTCCAAGCGTCTGATTCGGTTTTGGAAATCGGGTCAGACCCTCGAAGATCACTAATTATCTTTTTATAAGGACATGCCTCCGGCAATGAAATTTGCACTAATTGGTTCAATTATCGGTCATGCAATTGCAGTTATTCTCTTGGACGATGTTTTCAAAAAGGACAGTAAAGAAATAGTAACGGAAAATTTTATTGAATACAAAAAGCGTTTAAAGTGTTTTGAGAGACAATATAAAGAGATAAAGGATAAGGCTAATGAAGAAGTAGTGAATAACTACTTGGATTTGCTTGACCAAACTCTATACAATGTTAGACCTTTATGTATTTAATCTATTTTTCCTCAAAACTCGAATAATTTTACAAACTATAAATGAGTTAAAAAATAAATCTCCAGGGGTATTTCGAGGGTCAAGAAGGATTTTTAGATTCTTAATTCCATCAAGTTGACTATCAAACTAGAACCCAAATAAAATTTTTTAATTTCTTTAATTAATCTTTAGGTCCCCAATGAAATTGAAAAATTTAATGATCAATTTGGAGAGGAATTTGTTGAAATGAATTTGGGGATGAAGGCAGCTTTAATGGCATTTAAGAATATTAAAAAGCGAAAATTTGATGAACGTGACTATATTTTTAATGATGGTTTAATTTTTACCAAAGAAGAGCTTTTCTTTATACACTACACATTTGCAAGTTTTTAATATAATTTCAGGAGGTGTCAGGATTCTTTAAAAATTTAGTAGTTAGGGTATGCAATTCTCTCATAACCTGATACTTCCGTTCCTATGTAAGCTTGATCCACTTTCGAGGGATGTGTTTTAGCCTTATTTGATGCCCAATTACACGACACTATCATTCATATAGAGGATAAGTTCGGTCCAAAACGTGACGTATTAGAGAGATTCCTATAGTCAGCTTCGTATTTAACAAGATCAAGATATAATTTTTAAAGGGAATGTCTATTTCTTTTGCGTTTAATGATAAAAAGCTGCCAAATAATGATAAAATAACAACGATTAATGGTGTTGTTAATGCAATTTTAGTAAACAATGGTTTCCAAGAAGTTTTTCCAGGATTTTTAAAGAATGGGGAAAAGAAAATATGTCAACTTTTTTGATTAAAAAAATTTTTCTGGATTTTCCCTATTTTTTAAATTTTAACCCCAAATTGATGTAGTTTATAGTACACGTATTGTTTAACCTCGTTTCCATAGATATTTAATAGTATTTCCTTCAAAGATTTATTTAAATATTGCAAAGCATATATGTAGCTATTTTCCTAAAGTTTTACTCGTAATCGTACTTTCGTACAGGCTTTATTTTTCCCCTATACATCTACTCGTACCTGCCCATTTTATGCTCGTACTAGTACTTCGTACACAGGAACGAACAGGTACGAATTTTTATACGAGCTTCCAAACACTGGTTAAGTCCAGTTTAATGTAACTATCTATTCACATAACAATATTCCATTCTTTTTATAGTTTCGGATAAAATTTTTAGTTTTTAAACAAAAATCTCATAAAAAATTTTTTACAACAAATTTAAATGTAAACAGAAAAACGGAAAAATAAAAATTAATTAAAAAATTTCTCACATTTTTAATAATTTTATAAACTTAAAAAATAATTTTAATTTTGTTAAAAAAATTTTTTTCTTATTTTTTCAATCATTCCCAGAGTTTTCCAAGCATTTCAAAGTGTAATTGTTGTTCTTTTGTTGCGAGACTTGTTATTATGTTTAAGTCATATTCTTTAGAAACAGACACTTTTGAGGTTCTCAAACATTTAAAATAAATAAAGATTGAAGAAATTAGTCTGTTTAGATTTCGATTTAAGACTGGGTGGAAACTGAAAAAAAATTTTTTTTAATTTTTTGGCAAAAAATAAATTAATTAAATTTACGTTATCACGGTCACTTCAATAAATAATTTACAAAATGCGTGGATCACAAAGAAAAAATAAATTATATTAATAAGTAATTCTGGGGGGATTACTAAATAACTTGTAATAATTATAATAATATTTGAACACAAAATATTGATAAAATGAAAGAAAAATGAGGGTGCCAATTGTTTTCCGGTGTAGACATTTTCTAATTGCTTAAAAATTTATTTTTAATTAGTATTTAAAATTGAGGCATGAGCTTGGTGAAATTGTCAAAACATAAGTTGATTGAAATTGGAACATCAGAAAATTTCATGTCTAGGATTGATGGGTCCATAAAATAATAATAAGGCGCCTCTACTCTTGTACACTATTTTCCTCTCAGGTATCAGGAGATTTCCCAGGATTCCCTAACCCTAGTTAATATGAGCCCATTAAATTCACTCTGGACCTCTTAATGTCAAAAAATATTATCTATAACACCAACCTGATATCGTTCATTTAATTTATAATTATGGGCAAGTTTAGATTTATTATTTAAAAATTGTTTATAAATTTTTTTATTGAAGGAGGTCAGTCTAGAAAATACCTAAAAACATAAATTAATTAAAATATTCTTTCAATTAAAATTTACAATTAATTCTAATATGCTGAATAATAAAGACAAATGAACTGCAAAAATACCCACAAAGCTTATGTTTTTAACATTACTGAATAACTGTGATAATATTACTAAACACAGCTAGAAAAAAAATAAAAATATTTATAATTGGAAATTATTTATGATCATTTATTTACCGTATATGCTCGAATAATTATCTCCTTTAAATGATTACCCTCCCTTAGATAATTACTCCCCCCCCCCCTCCCCCCACACTCTTCCAGATCAAAATGTTGAAAAATTAATTGCCCTCTCGAAAATGCCTTATTCAGTTTTTAAAGTTTAAAACTCGAATAATTGCCTCCACTAAATTAATTGAAGTTGAAACAATAATTACACACAATAATTACCCAGCATCTACGGTAATTAAAAAAATTCCCTACCAAAATTAAAATAGAACAAATTCCAAATATAGGGACTTTAGTTTGTCCATATCCAGTAAATATAGTGGCGATTGTTCTCTCCATTATTAGCACATGCCCAATTAAATTACCAAAACTTATACAGGCAAATAAAATACTTTGGAGATGGAGATTTAACAACGTTAATAAATTATATTGTTTGAAGATGAGCGCCAAAAGCCTTAAAAATAATTTTAAATTTGTATTATGGAGGGTAATTAAGGACATAAACAGGTGCCCGTAGTAGATATAGAAGGAAAGCCGGGAGAGATTGAACTTGAGAGTAGGGTTGCCATGGGATAAATTTTCGGAGAGGCAGCGCCACGGGGGGACCAGAGACGGGAAATTTTTTTCCTTTTTTTAGGGGAGTTGAGGGACGGGAAATTTTCAAAAAAATCTCTCAAATTCCCCGACTTTCGTGGAAGGGGACGTGGAACAAACCCTACTTGAGAGGAGAAACACTTGAGGAAAAGTGATTGTATTGAGGAAATCATAGCTTTTCCAAATTTCCAGATTTTTCCAAAGCTTTTCCCACATTTTATTAAAAAATTAACTTACATGAACCAACGAGATGATGAATAAATAAAAATAACAATGCTTTGTGAAATGAGAATAATTTTCGAATTATTGTGTAAAACACTACTTTTCCATAATAAAAATAAATTTAAAAGAGAACAGGGAATTAAAATTGTTATTGGTAGAATTTCGATATACTGGAAAATGTATGATAATTGAGTAAATTCCATCTACTTAAATTCTAAAAATTAAAAAATGTGTTAGAAACCAGGAAAAAAATTAATTTTAGAAATAATAATGTACCAGAAAAAATTTTCCTTTCTGTCACCAAGTAAGATTCACCTGTTTTTGATTAGCGTATGAATTAATAATTGACTAAAAATGTGTTTTTAAAATGCTTAAAACCAAAAAAGGAATGCAAATTTTTATAAAAAATTGTGTTAGGCTCTTAATTTATGGCCAAAAATGTTAAGACATAATTTAGAAATTATATTCAATTAAATCAGGATTGAAAAGAATTTAGTAAAAATTAATACAAAATCATCTAGCGGAAAAATACAAATTTTAAATTTTATTAAATAATAAGCTAATTAGAAGAGAATTTAAATTAATTAATTTTCAAAATGAATTTTTAATTAATTCTTTAATTAATTTAAATAATTAGAATTTAACAAGAAAAATTTTTTAGTAAATATTTATGAGGAATGAAATTTTTTTATGTTTTTTTATTTTAAGGCACGCATTGTTTCTCAATTTTGTACTTAAAATTAATTTTAAAAATTCTTTAAGTGCGTGCACATTTCGAATGTTAAAATTTTAATGTCTCGGAGAATTAAAATTTTGTACATAAACAATTGGAGGTGAAAAGAGTTTACCTAGGCAACTTTGAAAATCAGAAATACGTGACAAATTAAAAATAATTTATACACGAATTAAAAAATTTATTATGGTTTTTTCTTATTCCTCATATCTATCAGAGACGCTAGAATTTAAGGTTTCGATTTCAAAATTTTACAAAAATTTGACTTATTGGGGGAAAGAAGGAAGAAATTTTGCTTCGTGCCTATAAAGGAGCCGACCTGATTCCCGAAAATCTGGAAATAATTTTTCTCGGGAATTCCCGATTCCCGAAATAGGAAATTTAATTTTTATGTCGGCCGGATCCCTAATGCCCACACTTACAAAATATTTTCCAATTTTTTAAACATTTCTTCGGTTTTTGATTTAGATTTCCAAGGACCTCTAAGGAAGGATCTCTAAAGGAGGATTTCCAAGGACCTCTAAAGGAAGTCAAAAGATTAGTAAACCAGGTACTCAAGTAAGGAGGAAATCTTCGGATATCCTGATCCGATATCCGCGCATTAATCTTCGAATATATCTTTCCTTAGATCCGATTTGGAGCAAACAAACTTTAAAGCAAAAAATAAGGATAACGTTAAAAGCTTTAACGAATTTAAAAAATTTTTATATTTATCCTTAAAATTAGTTTTAAATCTGTCCTTAGACAATTTTAAATTTTTTCCTTTCTGACCATTTTGAAAAATATATTTATCGTTTAATTTACGCTCTTAGAAGTTTTAACAACAAATAAAGGAGAGAAAAGGGAGAAAGAAATAGATAAAGGAGGAAAGAAAAAAATAAAAAAGGAAAGAAATAGACAGAGAAATGAAAATAATTAGAGAATGCAAAAATAAATAGTGCTCTTCACTCTTCTCTACTAACCGTCTAAAAATTGTTTATTTCCAAAATTAATTGTTTTAAAATAAGTAAACGATTTTCGGGCGCCCCATAAAGTCTCGCTGCCTCGTGCAGTGGGCAACTCAAGTCCCCCTGCCTTCGTGCAGGGGGCAACTCAAGTCCCCCTGCCTTCGTGCAGGGGGCAACCCAAGTCCCCCTGCCTTCGTGCAGGGGGCAACTCAAGTCCCCCTGCCTTCGTGCAGGGGGCAACTCAAGTCCCCCTGCCTTCGTGCAGGGGGCGACCCAAGTCCCCCTGCCTTCGTGCAGGGGGCAACTCAAGTCCCCCTGCCTTCGTGCAGGGGGCAACTCAAGTCCCCCTGCCTTCGTGCAGGGGGCAACCCAAGTCCCCCTGCCTTCGTGCAGGGGGCAACCCAAGTCCCCCTGCCTTCGTGCAGGGGGCAACTCAAGTCCCCCTGCCTTCGTGCAGGGGGCAACTCAAGTCCCCCTGCCTTCGTGCAGGGGGCAACCCAAGTCCCCCTGCCTTCGTGCAGGGGGCAACTCAAGTCCCCCTGCCTTCGTGCAGGGGGCAACCCAAGTCCCCCTGCCTTCGTGCAGGGGGCCAAATTTTGGAGTGTCCATGTGCCGTTTTGTACATGGGACCGGTCCCCTGCTTCGGAGGGGGCATTTAAGACAAAGTATAGAAAGGTTGTGTTTGTCGTTTAAGGTTGTGTAAGGCCTATGCTGTCTACCGTTTTCATTGTTCGCTTTAATCTATTTGAAAGAAATTTTTAATCGTGCTTCGGAAAGCAGGTGTAATCTCTGGTGTAATACCCGTTTTATGTTATATAGAATTCGGGGCTGTGGGGCTGTTCCAAATGAGTCGATTTAGTTATCCTTCGATTCGTCGAGCTGTGTTCTTAATCATCATTTTTATTTTCTTGTATATTTTTCACATCTCTCATCGATAAATTTTTTTCATTTATTTTTGTTTTTTAACAACCAATTGTTCTTTAAATTTCGTTTGTTTCTTTCTTTCAAATCCTCTCAGAAAAGACCCCAAACTTAACAAATCCCTGAACACATCCATATATCCTTCCCCCCTCTTTACCCCAAAGAAACCTGCCAAGCAATCCATCTATTTCCACTCATCCGGCGACACATCCATCTTCTTTCCTTCCATTTATACTTTCAAAATCTTTTTCTAATTATCCCAACCCTTTGTTCCTTTTTAAAAAAATAATTTCTTCATTTTATTATCCAGAAGCATTTGTTGAACCCCCTCAATCCTTGCCTAGAGTTTTTTTGCCTTCCCCCAATTTATGTATTTTTTGGGGGCAAAGAAGAAATACCTATTCCTTTCTCACTCCATTTTTAAAATTTTATTAGCGGACAGCAAGGATGAACATAATTTGGGATGCGGGCGGTTAAAGCTTGAGGATTATGTGGGGGAGCGGGCGCTTAAATAAACTTTTGTGTCTGCTGATATAATTAATAAGAAGCTTTACACTAATTTCATTATCGAATTTATTTATAAAAGTGAGGTTGGGGAATTAAGGTATTTGTATTCCTTCTGAGAAAATTTTTTAACCTAATTTTTTTGATAAAAAATTTTTTGCCTTAATTAATCATCCTTTTTTATTTATTTTTAACATTTTAAAATTATTTTAAGAATATTTTTTTCTATAATTTCTTTATTCGGCTTAGCCTAGGGATTAAATCGAGACGAGATCTTGAACAGTTTATGTGATGTCTCGTACGATTCTAGTATGACCCTTTTAGTCTAATCTCTTGTTAAATACCCTTTATTAAATTTTGCCAAACTGTAATATTTAATTAGACTTAAAATTTATTGGAGATTTGATCTTTAACCATCTTCATTGGCCAATAAAATTTAATTAATCCTAAAAATAGTTTTTATTGGATTTATTTATTTATTTTATTATTTTAACTAATTAGTGATTTTAAATGTTTCCTAAAATAAATTTTTTATTAATTAGGAAAACTTATTAATTAGGAAAACTAGTTTAAAAATCTTCAACTGATCATCCCTAGTTATTCTTTGGAGTATTAAATAAAGCCGAGTTTAGTTGCTTTTTGCTAATTAAAATTTAATGATGCTCCTCCCCCTCATTCCCAAAATCTATTTAAATAATCCATAACTGATCATCCCTCTTTATTCTTTGGAGATTAAACAATGGAGAGGTAAAGCTGCCTACATAAAAGCTATTTTTAAATAAACTCTGAATTAAGAATCACCCACGAATATTTTTTTATTATTAACGTCATCGAGTGTGATATCATTTTTTAATTTCTTTAATTCAAAACTTTCCATAAAAAAATTTTTTATTTGTCAAAAATAAAACTCCAAAAATGGAATCCTCCTTCCCTCCTCCTTCCCTCAACCTTTGCGCCTAAAAATATTTTTTTCAAAAAACAATTCTTCACTACTTTACTCAAATTCTCCCCTATTTTTGCATTTTCTCAGGGGAATTGTTTTTTGAAGAACATTTTAACTGAACAATCTTTTTTTAAAGATTTTTGATGTTTTTTATAAATATTCTCTTTTACAAATGCCAATCTCCTAAATCCCACACTTGACATTTTTCCTTTTTAAATACAACAAGTTTTGGCCCTATTTGGGGAATTTATAGTGACATAAATATCTCTATAATAAATTATTATTTAATTAATATTAAACCAATTTTAAAATTTTATACGATTAAATTATTAAATGGAGGTTAACAATAAATAAAAAATTTCTCATAAACTTTTAGATATCTGACAGGGCTAAAATTAAAAAAACTAAAATTCACTAACTTAAATTTCCTATTTCGGGATCAAAACAGCGCGATCCTTTTAAAATTAAAGTAATTAATCTGAAGGGCACCGTAATTGAAATCTCAAAGGATGGGATCTCTTCCGTTTCTATCTTCCGCCTACTTCCCTCTTTTGGCCCTTCCGACTTCATCTTCCGTTTTTATTTTCTTCCCTCTTCTGTCTTTTAAATTTCGATAGGTCCCATCCCTTATATGTATGTACTAATAAAGCAGGCGTTTTTAAGGGTTAGGGACATAATAACATTATTATAATATTCCTTGGACTTATAAACGGGCCCTAACAGTATATTTTTAAAACAAAAAACTTCAAATCTAAGCAAAACAATTTTTTCAAGTGTTTATTCTCCATAGGATTAAAGATTATTTTGTTTATAAATAAATATTATTAACTACTTATGTTTGCCAAAACACACACTTTTGCCAATAAACACTCAAAAAACTTTTCCTAAAACAGCTTTAAATAAAAGCCTTTTTTTAAAGATTATTTCAGGCTGTTTTTGTTCCTTAAAAAATTTTTGGGAAAAATATTTTTTCTTGGTGGGTATTAAAATTTTTTTTTAATTTTTAAAAATAATTCTTAGATTTTTAAAAATATTTTCCTTCTAAAAAATTTATTTATTTATATTTTTATTTTTTCAAAATTTATTATCTTCCTATGACGACTAGTAGGTACCTCTGTCCTTTCCGTCAAAAACACAAATTTTCTTTTTTGCATAAAATGATTTCCCGTTACATTTTCCCTCATTTACCCTCAGAAACGTTCATTCCCCTCTACAAGATTTACATAAATTTATTTTTTTATTTTATTTTTTATTCCCTCAATGTTCATTTATTTTTAATCTTCACCCTAGGGTCTATTTGATGTGTTGAATTTTATTAACTTTTTCTTGTCAAACAAAATTTCTTTAAATTTTATAACCTCAGGCTTTCAAATTTGTTTATTTAGGAATAAAATAGAAGCAAAGAATATTTTTTAAAAATTATTTGAAATTATTTTGGTGTTAAGCCAAAATTATAATTAAATGGTTCTTGATGTATTTTATGATTTTTGAAAATTCCTACTGAAATTTAAAAAAATTTTTTTCCATCTCGACTGGCTGTCAGAAAATCATCTAAGAATCTCAGAAAAAATTTTTGCAATCATGAATAAAATTCTTTTATATTTATGTGTTGAAATCTGACTGATATTTTCCCCAAATTCTTTTTCCGCTCGATATCCCTCCCAATCTCCAAATCCCACCAAATCACTATACCTATATTAATCCACCAAAATCCCTTCTTAATTACTCCTATCTTTTTATTTTAAAATTAATTTGTCCAATAGCCTATTATCAACTGAGAAATCTGTCGCATTCTCTGGACACAAAATTTTTAATTTTTGAAATTTTCAAGTATTTTCTATTTTTTAAAAATATTTCCCTAAAATTAACAAAAATAAAAACGTTTGAATTTTCCATTAAAATAAATCTACTACTCTCAAAATCAATGTAAAACACATTTTTTACTTTTAAAATTCCCTCAAGGATTCTCTCAAAAATTTCAAAAACATTTCAAAAAGTTTTTAGAAAAAGAAATTCTTTAGAATTTAGGGCAAACAAATCCTTTAAAAGAACAAAACAAAGTATTTTTTAAATATTTATGTAAAACACTTCATTTAAAAATTATTAGAAGGAATTTAGTTAAGAGGGTAATTTTTCTAGTCCCCCACCTACATGGATGGATTTAGTATCTCTCTAATGTCCTTCAAGTGGCTTCCGGCTTCTAATTAACTTTAGGCATTAGCTGAAGGAGAGATAGCCTTTGGTCATTGTTCACCTTTACTACACTTTATTTTTGTCAGCCAGCATTTCAGTTGACCAAACGAGATTTTAAATTAATTAAAAAAATATTTTTTACAGATTTATTTTTTAAATTCTTTCTTCCATGACTAGCACAAAGCTATTCCCATTAATTTTCTTTTATTCGCTCCAACAGGAAGGGCATCTTTTAAGGGCATTTTTAGCATTTTTATATAGCTTTATTACATCCTTATTTTAAACAAAACAAAAAATTAACGTTTCCTTTGGGGATGGCACTCAGCCAAATTATTTATTTGGTCT